>CM050400.1:34929263-35078344 GCA_027562975.1 Rhynchospora breviuscula | reverse complement strand
TATTTGCTCTATATATGCGTAATTATCATGTGTTATCCAATCTTTTTGAATAAATAACACATAAATTATATTATAGACAGCATAAGGAGTTTGAATACTGATTATTGTGACGAAATGACTAGGAATGAATTCACAAACGATTGAAATTCTCAAATGTTCCTCAGAATTGCATTATTTGCATTTTCTATGCGTAATTACCTTGCATAATCCAATCTTTTTTAATAAATCACACATGAATCATATTTTTTGTAGTATAAAGTGTTTAAATGTAGATTACTGTGACAAAATGACTTAGAATGAATTAAGAAACGATTGAAATGCTCAAATGATACTCAGAATTGCATTATTTGTACTTTATATGCGTAATTACCGTGTATAATCCAATCTTTTTGAATAAATAACACTTAAATTATATTATAGACAGTATAAGGAGTTTAAATGTTGATTATTGTGACAAAATGACTTAGAATGAATCGAGAAACGATTGAAATGCTCAAATGATACTCAGAATTGTTTTATTTGCAAATTTTATACTAATTACCATGGATAATCCCATCTATTTGAATAAATAACATGTGAATCAAATTTTAGACAGTATAAAGTGTTTAAATGGAGATTATTGTGATGAAATGACTCAGAATAAATCCAGAAACGATTGAAATGCTCAAATAAAAATCAGAATTGAATTATTTGTACTTTATATGCGTAATTGCTAAGTATAATACAATCTTTTTGAATAAATAACATATGAATCATATTTTAGATAGTAAAAAGAGTTTAAATGTAGATTATTGTGATGAAATGACTTAGAATGAATGCAGAAACGATTGAAATGCTCAAATGATATTCAGAATTGCACTATTTGCACTTTATATGCTTAATTGCCAAGTATAATCCCAATATTCTTAAATAAATACCATATTAATCATATTTTAGACATTATAAAAAATTGAAATATAGATTGTTGTGATGAAATGACTTAGAATGAATCCAGAAACTATTAAAATGCTCAAATCATACCCAGAATTGTATTTTTTGCACTTTATATTTATAATTCCCATGTATAATCAAATCTTTGAATAAATAAAACATGAATCAAATTCTGGACAGGATAAAGAGTTTAAATATAGATTATTGTGATGAAATGACTAAGAATGAATCCAGAATTATTGAAATGCTCAAATGATACTGAGAATTTCATTATTTGCTATTTACATGCTAATTACCATGTATAATCCAATCTATTTGAATAAATAACACATGAATCATATTCTAGGTAGTATAAAAAGTTTAAATGTTGATTATTGTGATGAAATGACATAGAGTGAATCCAGAAACAATTGAAATGATCAAATGATAGTCAGAATTGTATTATTTGAATTTTATATGCGTAATTGCCAATTATAATCCAGTCTTTTTGAATAAATCACATATGGATCATATTCTAGAGAGTATAAATAGTTCAAATGTCGATTATTGTGATGAAATATTACTTAGAATGAATCCGGAAACGATTGAAATGCTCAAATAATATTCAGAATTGCATTATTTGCTTTATTTGCCATGTACAATTCAATCGTTTTGAATAAATAACATATGAATCATATTCTAGACAGTATATAGAGTTTCAATGTAGATTATTGTGATGAAATGACTTAGAATGAATCCAGAAAACGATTGAAATGCTCAAATGATACTCAGAATTGCATCATTTGCACTTTATATGGGTAATTGCAACGTATTATCCAATCTTTTTAAATAAATAACATATAAATCATATTCTAGACTGTATAAATAGTATAAATATGTATTATTGTGATGAAATGACTTAGAATGAATCCAGAAACAATTGAAATGCTCAAATGATACTCAGAATTGCATTATTTGCACTTTATATGCGTAATTGCAATGTATAATACAATCTTTTTTAATAAATAACACATGAATCATATTCTAGACAGTATAAAGAGTTTAAATGTAGATTATTTTGATGAAATGACTTAGAATGAATCCAGAAACGATTGAAATGCTCAAATGATACTTAAAATTGCATTATTTGCACTATATATGCGTAATTGCCTTGTATAATCCAATCTATTTGAATAAATAACACACGAATCATGTTCTAGACAATATAAAGAGTTTAAATATAGATTATTCTGATGAAATGACTAAGAATAAATCAAAAAACGATTGAAATACTCAAATTATACTCAGAATTGCATTATTTGTGTTTTATATGCGTAATTATCATGTATAATCCAATCTTTTTGAAAATATAACATATGGATCATATCTAGAGAGTGTAAAGAGTTTAAATACAGATTATTGTGATTAAATGACTTAGAATGAATCCAGAAACAATTGAAATGTTCAAATGGTACTCAGAATTGCATTATTTGCACTTTATATGCATAATTGCCATGTATAATTCAATCTTTTTGAATAAATAATATATAAATTATTTTCTAAACAGTATAAAGAGTTTAAATGTATATTATTGTGTTGAAATGAGTTAGAATGAATCAAAAAACGATTGAAATGTTGAAATAATATATAGAATTGCATTATTTGCATTTTATATGCGCAATGTGTAAACCAATTTTTTTTAATAAATAACACATGAATCATATTCTAAGAGTATAAAAAGTTTAAATGTAGATTATTGTATTAAAATGACTTTGAATTAATCCAGAAATGATTGAAATGCAGAAATGATACTCAGTATTGCATTATTTGCATTTTCTATGCGTAATTGCCTTGTATTATCCAATCTTTTTTAATAAATTACATATGAATCATATTTTAGGCAGTTTAATGAGTTTAAATGTAGATTGCTGTGATAAAATGACTTAGAATGAATCCAGAAACGATTGAAATGCTCAAATGATACTCAGAATTGCATTATTTGCATTTTATATGCGTAATTACCATGTATAATCCAATATTTTTAAATAAATAACACATAAATTACATTATAAACAGTATATGGAGTTCCATGTATAATCCAATCTATTTGAATAAATAACAAATGAATTAAATTCTAGACAGTATAAAGAATTTAAATGTAGATTATTATGATGAAATGACTTAGAATGAATCCAGAAATGATTCAAATGCTCAAATGATACACATAATTCCATTATTTGAACTTTATATGCGTAATTGCCATATATAATCCAATCTATTTGAATAAATAACACACGAATCATATTACAAACATTATAAAGAGTTTAAATGTTGATTATTGTGATGAAATTACTTAAAAGGAATTCAGAAACGACTGAAATGCTCAAGTGATACTCAGAATTGCATTATTTGCAATTTATATTCGTAATCACCATGTATAATCCAGTCTTTTTGAATAAATAACACATTAAAATCATATTATAGACAGCATAAATAGTTTAATTGTAGATTATTACGATGAAATGACTTAGAGTGAATCCAGAAACGATTGAAATGCTTAAATGATACTCAGAATTGCATTATTTTCACTTTATATGCGTAATTACAATGTATAATCCAATCTTTTTGAATAAATAACATAAGAATCATATTCTAGACAGCATAAAGAATTTAAATGTAGATTATTGTGACGAAATGACTTAGAATGAATCCAGAAAAGATTGAAATGCTCAAATGATACTCAGAATTGCATTATTTGCACTTTATATGCGTAATTGCTAAGTGTAATTCAATCTTTTTGAATAAATAACATATGAATCATATTCTAGACAGTATATAGAATTTAAATGTAGATTATTGTGATAAAATTACTTAGAATGAATCCAAAAATGATTGAAATGCTCAAATGATATTCAGAATTACATTATTTGCACTTTATATGCTTAATTGCTAAGTATAATACAATCTTTTTGAATAAATAAAATATGAATCATAATCTAGACAGTATATAGAATTTGGATGTAGATTATTGCGACAAAATGACTTAGAATAAATCCTGAAACGATTGAAATGCTCAAATGATACTCAGAATTGCATTATTTGTAATTTATATGCGTAATTACCATGTATAATCCACTATTTTTGAATAAATAATACATGAATCATATTCCAGACAGTATAAATAGTTTAAATGTAGATTATTGTGATGAAATGACTTAGAATGAATTCAGAAATGAATGAAATGCTTAAATGATACTCATAATTGCATTATTTGCACTTTATATTCCTAATTACTATGTATAATCTAATATTTTTGAATAAATAACACATGAATCATATTCTAAACAGTATAAAGAGTTTAAATGTAGGTTAATGTGATGAAATGACATAGAATGAATCCAGAAACGATTGAAATGCTCAAATGATACTCAGAATTGCATTATTTGCATTTTATATGCGTAATTACCTTGTATAATCCAATATTTTTTAATAAATAACACATGAATCATATTTTAGGACAGTATAAACAGTTTAAATGTAGATTATTGTGATGAAATGACTTAGAATGAATCCAGAAACGATTGAATTGCTCGAATGATACTCAGAATTGCATTATTTGCAGTTTTTATGTGTTATTACCATGTATAATCCAATCTTTTTTAATAAATAACATATGAATCTTATTATTGATAGTACGAAGAGTTTAAATGTAGATTATTGTGATGAAATGACTTAGAATGTATCCAAAAAAGATTGAAACGCTCAAATGATACTCAGAATTGCTTTATTTGAATTTTATATGCGTAATTAACATGTATAATTTAATCTTTTTGAGTAAATGTCATATGAATCCTATTCTCGACTGTATAAAGAGTTTAAATATGGATTATTATGATGAAATGGCTTAGAATGAATCCAGAAACGATTGAAATGCTCAAATGATACTCAGAATTGCATTATTTGCACTTTATATTCGTAATTACCATGTATAATCCCATCTATTTGAATAAATAACACATGAATCATATTCTAGATAGCATAAAGAGTTTAAATTTAGATTATTGTGATGAAATGACTTAGAGTGAATCCAGAAACGATTGAAATGCTCAAATGATAATCAGAATTGCATTATTTGCATTTTATATGCGTAATTATTAAGTATAATCCAATATTTTTGAATAAATAACACAAGAATCATATTCTGGACAGTATAAATAGTTTAAATGTAGATTATTGTGATGAAATGACTCAGAATGAATCGAGAAATGATTGATATGCTGAAGTGATACTAAGAATTGCTTTATTTGCACTTTATATGTGTAATTAGCATGTATAATCCAATCTTTTTGAGTAAATAACTTATGAATCAAATTCTAGACAGTATAAGAGTTTAAATATAGATTATTGTGACGAAATGACTCAGAATGAATCCATAAGCGATTGAAATACTCAAATGATTATTTGCACTTTATATACGTAATGACCATGTATAATCCAATCTTTTTGAATAAATAACTTATGAATTATATTCTAGATAGTATAAATAGTTTAAATTTAGATTATTGTGATGAAATGACTTAAAATGAATCCAGAAACTATTTAAATGCTCAAATGATACTCAGAATTGCATTATTTGATCTTTATATGCATAATTACCATATATTATCCAATATTTTTGAATAAATAACATATGAATCATATTCTAGATAATATAAATAGTTTGAATATATATTATTGTGTTGAAATGACTTAGAATGAATCCAGAAACGATTAAAATGCTCAAATGATACTCAAAATTGCATTATTTGCAATTTATATGCGTAATTACCATGTATAATCCAATCTTTTAGAATAAATAACATATGAATCATATTCTAGACAATATAAAGAGTTTAAATGTAGATTATTGTGATTAAATGACTTAGAATGAGTTCTATATCTCAATCAGTACAAGCCTTAAACCAAAGAATCAATTAGCGTCTTTAAATATTGAAAATGTTAGTATTAAGCATTAAGATAACGCTTGATTAATTTTAGTGAAGAGTACATTACTGTAATGCATATTCATGAAGTTTGTCGTATTGGGCAAGCAAAATAATTAGATTTTTTTTGGATTTTCCAAATAAAAAAATCATTTATATTTGGGAGATTTATATAAGCTGATATGAACATATCATCAAAAAAATTTAAATTACATCAATTTGATGTACTTGAAATTCAAATCACACTGATATTTTTTTTTTCAAAAAAAAAAACATTGTTTCAAGAAAAAAGTGAGGAGAAATTTTTGCTTTTCGAGAGAGAGGGAGAGAGCGAGGGATTAGAAAAGATAACTTAGCAATGAAAAGAAATATGACTAATAAAAATTTTCCTTATTGATTTGGAAAGAACATCGTTGGAGATGGAAAGATGGGGCGGTACCGAAGACAGTGGGTAGACAGGGGTATTTGGATCATAAATTGAAGTTTTTTATTTATTATATTTAAAATATGTTTAAAAATGATGAAAATGATTTATATTCAAACTAGACAAAATTAGATGGGTTCACATCCAATTTTAAAGATTTGAGGGGTTATATCCGATTTTTTCTAATTCTAATTTTTTTTTTCTGAAATTTCACCAAAATAACTAAAGGGTAAAAACCTATGTTACCCGGTACTCCATATGTAGAGGAGTACTGGTATCGAGTACGAACCGGATACGGATACGCCTCCGGTACGGCATCGGTACGCCACGTGACGTATCGATTATTTTAATTCGGTCAAACCAGCTGATACGGTCAGCGGTACGGGTCTGGTACGCGTATCAGAAAATTTATTTGGTGTTTTTAATGATAGAGAGCCACTCCCAGAAGGCACGCGTCTTACTCCAAGAGAAGAATGGGACCCACGCGCACCAGGGCAGCTCCCTTCGCGTGCCTCGCACATGTGCACAATTACTGTGCGACGATGTCTAGTAACTCGACCTATATATACCATTCATTTGACACTTCAATATATCTTGTGGGACTAAACTTTACACTTCAAAACCAGATGTCCATCCATCCCGATATGGCATTCAAATTTAATGTTTCGACTTTGAAAATCATTTTAAATTGTTAGAGTGTAACGTGAGATAATTCACATGACATGCACTGCCATTAAAATAATTAATAATAGCACCCAATAAGAAATCCCTTCATCATCCTTCATTTTTTTAATAAACTCTCTGCCATTAATCATCATCCCATTTTTGTAGGACATTAAATTTAAAATATGAGATATCCAGTGATATATAATTTTATAACTATAGATGTAAAAAAATTTAAATAATTTTTCAAATCTCATAAGAAAAAAATTTCATATAAACATTCTAATCATATATTTTTTTAAAAATATAATATATATATTTTCCGTATCCGTACCGAAAATTTTTAAAAATTTTCGTACCGCTGTACTTTCGGGTACGGTACTCGTACCCGTAGCCATGCAACATAGGTAAAAACAAAGAAAGAAAGTGAGAAAGGAGAAGAGAATTTGTGTTTTTGTCCTTGTTTCTTCCCATGGAGATACGCAATTACGCAAAGGGGAGGCCATAGCTCTGACCTTGTTGCTTGTGTGCCCCCCTCCTCTCTTTATCCGCTGCATCGGCATCGCCAGAAGCGCCGCCGCAACGCCAAAATCTTGATGCGTCCCCAGTCGGAATGGACCACTCGGATTGTAAACTCCAATTGGATCACCTCCGATCCAAGATCCTTACCCTAGGTATGGTAGACTCGATTGATTTCTCCAATGAAATAATGTGCTTTAAGTGCTAGGTTTTCCCTACTTTCTTCATTTCTTTCCTTTTACCAAACCCAAACATTCTCTCTTTTGAAAGCTGTAAATTTTCCTCTTCCTCTTCTGTTATTATTAATTCGTAGTATAATTAATTACCTAACTTCATCTGTTGTTGGGTGCTGAACTTGGGATGTGAAGAGTCCAGCATAGACGACAGAACCAAGGAACTCAAGTACAAGGATCGAGCTATTTCAAACTTGGAGGAAACTATCCAGCAAAAGTCTGAGAAGATTCCCTCTTTGCAAAATGACATTGTATCCCTTCAGGTATTCTCTCTTTACTTACCCTCACAGACATTAATTCTTTCAACTTGCAGTTTTAACTTCCTTCAATTCATTCATCTTTTCTCCTGGTCCTGGGTATGTAGAAAAAGCAAGGCCAATGCTAAAAGCCTAAAACTGTTCTACTAGAAGAACAGGTACTTTTGCGGTTTTGCCCATAATGATTAACTTAGCAGTTAGCACAGACTTACTATTCTATGCATAACTCCTTACATAGTACATGGGTTAGCATTAATTGTTGGCTACCAATATGGCACCATCCATGCATGGTTCTCACTGGTGCAGAACAATACAAGCCTCAACACATCATGCCAGTACCTCAAATATTTCTACTGTACATGTCTAGGGAGACATGCACTAATAAGTAAGTTATTGAGCTATCTAATCAGTCCATTAATTACTATTGGCTTTGCATTCTTGTAATATTTTCTAGAGATTGACACTCTGAAAGAGGAGATAGAAGCTGAAAAGAAGAAGAGAGATGTATTGAAGATCCGATTAATTGTGGCTGAGTACGAAACAAGATAGCTATCTACCAAATTGGAATTTGTAAGGCCCTGATTAGAATCACTTTTTTTTTTTACACGGGATTTCATTAAAAAAATTTTATCAAAATGAATGGATTTGATTGGAATTTCCATGTTATTAGACCCAACGAAATCCTGAGAAATAAAATGAAATCCCATGTAAAAACCATTTTGATCTAAGCTAGTAATCACTGTTGTTTCCTAAATGGTGCAGCATTATGGCAGGTGATTTTTTGGTGCTACTCATCAATTTTACATGAAAATTGCAGAGATGGGTGGGAGGGGGGAGGTAGATTAAAATGGCCAAGCTGATCAATAAATGCTCGGCGTTGGTACGAATCTTGGTAGATACTGCTTTATTAAATTCTAATGTTGGAGTGTTCTCCTAGATATTATGTCAGAAGATCATTAATGCTTCTTGGCGACATATCATTTATGCTCTTCAATGGTTCATTCCCCTTCACCCCCAACCCCCCTTCTAGACATTAATGCTTCAAAACAGGCATAGAAATGGGCTGAGTCCCACTTGGATACAGCAAAAACTGTAAGGTTTATCTACTTGTGTCATTTATTCATCTAACTTGTTTTTTTTTTTATATTGCCTTCTCAATTAGTCCATTTGGTTGCAATTGTTAAATGAATCAATCGAATAATTCCGTTGGTTCCTACAAAAAAAAATTCTTTTAAAAAAAATCCTGTGGGTACACATTGATGATATTTTTTGGGTATTTCCTATGTGAAATGAAGAAATGGATATTGCTGAAGACAAACACTGAGCCATATATACATTTGGCATGGTCTAAATCAGTGGAGTGGTAAGAGAGCTGAAATTATCACTGCACCTCGTATTACAAAATTTCAAGAAGTTACTTCTCCCCACATTCAAGTAGTTATACATAAACAAACATTTATATTTGTTGTAAGTAGGTTCAAATCAAAAGTAATCACCGTCTTTAAATTGATACTGTAGAAGGTGATGAAAATATTAGACCTGTATTTTGACCGATCTGCTGAGCTCATCGAGGCCTATGTTGAAAAGCTCATAGTTTTGATGCCACTCTACACGAAGCGGGCCATGGAAACCTATACCAGTTTCTTGAAGTCTGCTACCACATACCGTCACCAGGTTTTGATTTGTTCATTCTCTTAGAGAAAGTCTATGGACACACTAAAAGTTTTAATTGATTCTTCAGAAAAAAAGAGATGTTTGACAATGAGAGGAAAATAAGATTCACTGTTGTCTCAATATATGTTATCTAATGTGGTGTATCTTTATGATTTGAAGGCTCAAGCTAATATAGGGGAATCTTAACAAGCATGAATTGACGAAGAAGCTTGCAACCAAGGAGCATCTCTGGTTTATGGTACGGAAGTAATGGAACCATGTCTTGGTTGTCCTTCCACCAATTTATTCTTAGTATATCTTTTTTTTTCGCAATTGTATCCCTGTTTTATTACTCACTAGGCATCTGGTCTGCTAGCCTTGACTTTTTTCTTGCACTGCATATCGTCTCAGTTATTTAGGTATGTTCACATGGCTCTTGAAATTTTCTTTTATGTGGCACCAGTATGTAGTGCTATAATGCAATCGCCTCAAGTTGTTTTATTTATTTATTTATTATTTTTTTTTTTCTTCCAAGCATGAATAAGCCAAGGAAGCAAATCCGTAGTTCACATGGAAACCACAGGGCTCGCCAACACAAGAGGCGGCATTCTGGCAAGTAAAAATGGAACTATTCATTCCTATTGGACTATTACCTAAATATTATGTGAACTTTGGTCCGTTGGGCACATGTATTACAAGGTTTTCTACTCCGTCGTCTTCTTCTAGCAGAGGATCTTCATCATGATTTAATCTTGCCTGTGTTGCTAAGAATTTTACCAAGTTTATATGATAACAATTTTAGGATCTAGTGTAAATTGAAAATGAATGGTTCCTTTCTTTTTTTTTTTAAACTAACTGGTACATTGCAGAAATGTTACCCCCTGGTGCCAATTCTCAGGGTCCTACTGACAAGGAACAGATTAACTTGCAAGGAGACATCTTTAATTCTTCATGACAAATGCCTGATGTAGATATTCTTTTAAACCTGATTATAGCTGTTTGTATAATTTTAATTTGTACTTGTAAAAAGATTATCATACCAGTGAACAAACTATTTTATGTAAAAGAAGCAAGCTGTAGGGAAATTTTTACTACTTTTTTATTCATGTTTTACATATTATAGATTATCATACAAGTGAAGAATTATTTTATATAAAAGAAGCAAGCTGTAGGGAAATTTTAGTATTCTTTATTCATGTTTTACATATTATCATGACAACTAGACAGTGCATGATACTGTTAGAGCATTTCCCATTTTGAGCTTTTTCATCATAGCATCAATATTTTCTGGTGATATTTTGAACTTTTGAAAATTTCATTGGCAAACTCATATAAACAATTCGACTGTAGCACCCACCTTGACAAATCGACTCTCTGCCACCTTTGCTCTTCATCTGTACATTATGAATTTAGCTCCTGTTAGTGAGACGCACTGTTCTTTCTCCTCAGCTGGTATGATCGATTGAGCACGCACCCATGCACCTGATCTTAATCAGCCACGTTGTCTAATGCACTCCTTGATGTGGGGGACCAGCCTGAGAATGTAAAAGTGACACTTCGAGAGTTAACTTAGTTAAGTCGACGATTCACCAAAAGTTTAGTCAACTATCATACCTTCTTGAAGATACACCTTTCACTGACAGATGCATCCCAATAAAGTCTGTGCAACTTAATAAGAAAATCGAAGAACAGCTGATGGATATTGATTTGGTGCATTTGGAGGCGATTCTCAGTGCGAAAGAAAACCATTCAAGATGGAGCTTCAGATCCAACATTGATTCCTTCCACGCCACTCTCAGCCCAGCAGCAAGGCCAATGCACAGCAAGAAGGATGCTCAGCCCAGACCCAATGTCGTCAGCCACCACCGTAAACCCCACCATAGCTCTGTCAAACAGCGCTTGGGACCATTACTCCCAACCCCACCTCTCTCTATGGCCACCGTTAATCTCTTCAACAGCCAAAACATTGCAAAATCTTGCCCAGCCATCCTTAAAAATTCCTTCCAAAAACAATTATTTCTGAGCACAAGAACCACACATGAGAAAAATGGCCCCATCAAACAAACAGCCCCTACCTCTGTTGACTCTTGGACTACCATTCTACCCAAAAGTTTAAAGTCAAACCTCAACAAACTCAATACGGTGAAAGCCAGGGACTTCATTAATTTGAGATTGTCACAGCTTAGAAAAGGAGGCAGGTGCTTTAATTGTCTCTCTAAAGGCCATCTCTGCTCCAAGTGTACCAAACCCATTAAATGCTTAGAGTGCAACACAGCTGGTCATGAAATGAGGAGTTGCAGCATGCTACCCGCAACTGATGAAGTTCATCCTAAACCACAAACCTTAACCCATTTGGCACCACCTCAGTTTCCATTACAGACAGTACTTACTGACACCACTTCAGTACCTCCTCCCGTTCCCTTGATTACCACCTTGAGCGAGTTGAATTCCCCGCCTTCTCAGCCTAACTCCTCAAAAACACATCCCTCCCCTGCACAAGAAACCTCTCCCTCCTGCGACTCTGCTGCCTCGCAGGAACGCTGCGTGGTACTGGGAAACATCGCTGCAAGCTCCTCGGTAGCACACACTGGACGAGTCCATTTCTCCTCTCAATTTCGCACTGGACATATCCAGTCCAACGGTCAATGCTCACAAGTGCAGCTCCAAATCTCGAGGGATTTCTCTTGGGGACAGCGAAGCCTACTTCTAGCTGCAAGCAAGGACAACCACACCGAACCTTTTTTCTCTCTGCTTATTTTGACAATCCCCTTTGTAGTGCCAACGACTCCAAACTTTTCTCTGCTCAGGTCGTTCCAGTCTTTGTCGGGAAGAGACATTTGGGCAGCTGCATTAATTGAGAAGGGAGAGTATCACGTGGATGTCACGGACTTGAGGCCTAGGCAGCTGGATTTTAATGACGTAGCATCTAGTACTAGTCACGATTTGGATCCTCTACAACCTCCAGGTTTTGAAAGTACTTTGGGCTTCTTCAACAACCCAGTAAAGTCCATTAGAGATTTTGGATCTGATCTATTAGAGCCCCCTGGATTTGAGAGGGCCACGAGGCCAGTTCTTTCACCTCAACCTATTAGACGGAGCCCAAGGCTGCTTTCTAAAATTGCTGGACCTTATATCTCTGCACTTCACAAGGCTCAACTGACAGCCCATGGAGTTACTGCACCGTCTATTCCAAGGAAAAATCCTAAGAAGACAAAGGCACGACCTGATCTGCGTTTCATGAAAGAATCAGGTCCGATCAATTGCGATCAGGCAAGAAGCGTGGTGTTAGAGGCTGGTTTTGATCTCACTGAGGACATCTTGGCAAATCTTTCCTTGGCAGGAATTGTCCCGCTTCCTTGATAAGGTTTCACAGTCTGTAACTGAAACCAGTCTCAGTAATTTTTCTGCTTTTTTCCATATGCCTCAAAATTTAACTTTTAAGGTGTTATGTTGGAATGTGAGAGGGATAAATGAGAGAGACAAATGCCTGGCTATAAGGCAAACTGTCTTGCTTGAGAAACCTTCCTTCATCTGCACTAGATTCAAATAACTGGCATAATTCTGATTTTTTTATTTTTCCTGATCGGAAAAATCATCCATGAAAAAGAAAAAAGATAGAAAAATTTTGTTATTTATGGTCCAAAATTCATCCACTCCCATTATTCCACAAGAAGAAAACAAGGGTTCTGTTGAATTTCAAGTATTCAGTTTCACCAATAAGATACAGAGGCTTACTTCCCATTTCGAATTGCACAAAAAAGATTTTTTTATCGGAAAGGGGTCTACGAAAAATTCTGGGAAAACGCCAACGGTTGCTGGCTTATTTGTCAAAGAAAAATCGAGTACGTTATAATAAATTAATTGATCAATTGAATATTCGGGAACCACAAACTCGTTAATTTCATTAACAGCTGGGTTTATCAGACTTGTGGTTTTCGTTTCTCAAATTTTCTAACAATTGATTCCATTAACACGAAGGGAGGCGTTCTCTTTGCTTGGGATGCTAGAATCTTTACCTATGTCAACTCCATGGCAACTCCTCACCTTTTGACTGTCGACCTTGTTGTTAACTTAAACTCTTATGTGGTTCGCTTCATCACTTGCTCTTTCTTCACCTCGGCTCTTTTACTGGTTCTCAACCAATCTGGATTGCAATGTCAATCACTGCCTTCCTTGCTTGAATTACTGACTAACAAGAGCTTTCCAATCAAGATTGCTGATTTATATGCCTTAACCTGCTTCTGGGCTTGGAAGGAACGATGCTCCAGGATTTTCAAAAATCTTGCTACTCCCTCTTACTCGGTTGCTTCTCTGGTTTGGGATGATTGGAGGCTTTATCTTTTTTCAAGGCGTTAAGTTGCTGTTACCTCCTGGCTTTGTTTTTTTGTCATTTCTTTTCTCTTTTCACCTCTATTACCTGCACCCTCTTTTGCTCTTTTTTTTAGATAGTTTGGTTGAGATTTTTGTTTCTTATGTTCGTTTTTTTTAAGCTTCATAGCCTCTCGCTATACTCTGTAACTTTTACTTTATCAATGAAAAAGTTTGGGGTCTGACCCCTTCTTTTATTCAAAAAAAAACTTAGTTAAGTCGACGGCAATGACAATTCTCTCAGTATGGCAGTTGAACAATTGAGTACAAGAACGGTGATGGTGGTTCCATGGAAGATGAATATGGACGAAGGAGATCTAGAGGTGGAGATAGAGAAGGCAAGGAGGCAGAACATGGTGATGGAGGCAGTTGAACAATTGAAATGAAAAAGAGAACTTAAATTCTACTTTGATCTCTATTCAAATTTGAAAAATACGCTTAATATCCTAACTATTCTCAATCTTAATTTCAGAATTTTATTATCTCTTTCATCCATTCATTTCTCTACACAAAATTACAATGTCTCTATTTATAGACTACAAATAAGACATCATATAATGAGCAATAAGTGACTTGTGAAGAACATGGTAATAAATAGATAGTAGAAAATATGGAGATAAATGAGTAGTGGGGAATATGAAAATAAACAATCCACAAATTCATTTAATTTTATAACAAGGTGGAAATTTTCTCGCACAATTATTACTTATTTTTTTACAGCTTGCGTACTACCAGGTCAGGAGACATTAACTAACACAGGTAATATTTTTAAAAAGATGGTTAGTCACAGATGACGGATTAGATTCCTCGGATATTTTTGAGTTGCGTGGAGGAAGGTGCCAGGAAGCTTCCTAAGTTAATCTACAATTAATCTGAAAAAAAGAAAGAAAGTCACCTCTTAATTGTGGCGACATTGGTATAAAAACATATAATTAATATGATAAGTTTGCAATTTGTAAAATAAGTTAAGTTAGTACGAGCATTACTAGGGATCGTTGTTCATATGATACTTATGAACTATCTAAGATTAAAAATAATATATAAATTTCTTATTGTCCATGTTACATAAGATCCACAACTGCTCAACAACACAACAGTGGAATTGTTTACTTCGACGTTTTGGGTATTAACTCGAAACTACTTATGTAGATAAATGTTTCCGAACTTTAGAAATTTAAATTACAATGTATTGATGTTGTAGACTTAATTTTGTTTAATTAACCGTTCATGCACTCCTGATGATTTGATTACAGCTCTGATCTTATATGAAAGAAGGTTTCTGGACTCTGGTTCCAATTAAAAGACATAAAAGAAACTAAAAAAAAGAAAGAAGTTTTCATTGTATGATAACGTTTGAAAGTGAAACTCATGTGTTTTGATAAAAAAAATTGACGTTACGTTATTTAACTTAATGGAAAAATATAAATGCGAAGATGCTTTTATGGTATATATAAACAACAGTAGTAGACATTCATTGACCACAACCTACATACAATTCCATCTGTAAAACAAATACAATAATTGCTCGCAAAAAAGAAAAAAAAAAGATTGAGATGGATGCCAAGAAGAGCAGTAGAAGTGGGTTAAAGGTGGAGATTTTACTAGTTGCATTGCTGCTGCTATCAGGAGGAGAAATGAAAGCGGTGTCTGGATTTCTTCCGGATTTCTTATTATGTTTACCTCTTTGTCTACGGTTGATGAGTATGCAATGCTACAAAAGTTGTACAAGAAAAGGCATTTTCGGCCTTAGTGTTAAAAATATTAGAACTAATCAGTTTGGTTGTGCACAATCCGCGGAGAACGACTGCTCAATGTTGCTTGGGAGGAAAGAAAATGTCGGAAATAGTCAGAGATACGGAGCTGCTCCACCCGTAGAATCACCCCTTACCATCGATGCACACTATATTAACTAGTGCAAATAGCACACGTTGTGCGATCTATTTTTATTTTCATATTTTTTTTGTTGAATTATGATATTATAGTGCTATTTCATGCCTTGAGCGACATCTTTATTTTCTCTTAATTTGGATAATGTTATAATTAAGACTTAGCTACATCTATATTCTATTATCTATATGAAGAGAGTTCCGCTTCTTCTATTTTGAGATACCTCCAAATGCCACCAAATCTCATATACATGAAGAATTGAGTAAAATAAAATAAAACGAGTGATTATGAAAGCCGATATATTTTAACACACACAATTAATGTATATTTATCCATACAAAAAGTGATTTGAGCTTAATTGAAAGGATAATTAAATTACTATGAAAATTAATAGCCTAAATGAGCATACAAAAACATTAAGTGCGAAAGTGATTGATCAGTTGATTAAAACTATTGGATTTACGAGTACGATATATTGTCTAAAATCAATTATAATGTATCCTAATTCGACAAAAATAGAACCTCCGTCTAGCGCCTCGCCAATATCATTCATTAGTCATCAGTCAAATTTCATTTATGTATAACATTATAATTTATACAACTCTTTAAATATAATCTTACAACAATACTAAGATGCAAATTATCATTTGCTTCAAAAAAAAGATGCAAATTATCATATAAAAAATCCATAATAATTTAATATATATTTCAAAATAAAAGACTAAGTAAATGGCAAACAATCAATATACAACAATAAAAATTCAACATAAATTTAATTTATCATTATTAATTATACAAATATAAATTAGATTCGGACACGAAATACATTAATCGCTACTAGAATAATAAATATAGTTGTATACTTGTATTTATTATAGAACTTTATAGATTGAATTTCAATACTGATGAAATAAAATTTCAACTCTAAATTTTCAGTATATTCTGATAATGAAATTTTTACCAAAATTTTGTTTCCCTCCCTCTTTTCCCCATTTCGATTTGTAAGTCCAATTTTTCGCGACTATTCTTTGTTGCCCCTTCTGTCTGCGTTCTCTCTTCCCACTCGAGTCTCTCTCGAAAACCCTCTCCGATTGGGCAAAAAAGAAAAAAAAAACACACACACACACACACTGGATCTAATACCCCCTCTTGTTGAACAGAAATTCTGTTCTATTTCAATTCCGCATGACCGCATTCATTTCCCATTGTAATTCTTGATTTATGTGTTCCGTCTTCCTAAAACGGTAACAAAATCCATGTATCATTCCATTTGGACGGACGGAACGAAAAACGTGTGAAACGACACAATATTGACACCCCTACTTACCAGAGCCCAACTCTCTGTTAAACCGAGCTGTTTCTATCTTGCTACCCAAAAGTCCACTAATTTAATTGTTTTTTCACAAGGGCCCAATAACTCCGACATCTGATTTTCTTTCTACAAGATAATGAAAGCAAGATCAAATCAATGCCAAACAAACTTTCACTATGGTACAACCGCCAATCACCTCACATTACAAGCAAGATTTAGATAGCAGCTTCACGCTAATCACACATTCACACTGTATCCACATTAGCCAATATACATCCAACAACATATGTTCATACTTTTTACACAACAGAACCAACAAGGCAACAACAGCAGCTTATTTATTGAGCTTTATATTAGTGCCTATATTAGAATAGTATAATGTTGTGCTCAAGGGGTGGTAGGTTTGTCGACACCTTCAACGTGACGGAACCAAGCTGTCTGGTCCAGAACCAAAGGATCGTTAGCTGCTTTGCGGGCCCCAGCTGTCGGAGTTGTCTTGGTAAACCGGCCAGCAGGTCCAAACACACCGGTATGGGGATGTGGGCCCCAGTAGGTCTCTGGCTGGTCTCCAATCACATGGTCCGGCACCACTGTTGGCTGGACCACCGCCTCGTCGATGTTCTTGTCGTACGTGGTTGTGTGAACTCCTTTTCTAATTTTTTTTTTAAAAAAAAAAAGGAGCCAAAGTCAGTAACTTTGAATGTTTTATTCAATAATTACTGGTTACTTAACTGGTATGATAATGATATGACATAGAGTATAATATAATGCCGTCTCCACTATTCAGTTGAATAGAGAATTCAATCAATTTATTGTCATTTAAATTATTAATAATTCTTTTGTATTCTTTCTAAGCTATACTGATATCCAGCAAGTTGATGCTTAGTGGAATTAAAACGGTGGTAGATGAGACATAGCTTTCACCAAAACGTCATCCCACTAAGTGACACCAAAACAGGAAGCAATTCGTAATTAGGAATACAAAATGAAGTAAAAATAGTGACCCCTTTCTTCTGTCTTTAACTACGTTCCCTAAAAAAGGACATAATGAATCCTTAATTATTTCTATGTATGTGAGTATGTCTCACATGTCCCCCAGCTTGTTGCTAGTAAATGCTAAATAACAATTAGTGGCAGGACAGGAAAATATGGCACCTAAAGAAACAGAAAATCTTGACGTATGCGCCTTTACGTAATTTCAATAGAGATGTATTGACCATTTGACCACAAACTTATTTTTACATTCGTGACACATCTGATAAATAATTATTAAAATAAAGTGTATGAACTTATAAATATATCTTTTGTATATAATTTAGATTGGTGTGTATAAATTTTGATGCAATTTTGAAAATCAATTGACCATCCATCAAGCAATTCGAAAAAAAAAAATTGATACACAACATCTAAACAATAAAGATGTTGCATGTGTCAAATGATTTGATGTCAATGTTACATATTCCTTCAAAAAACAAATGCCGAGTTCATGGCCACTTCGGAAGCTAGCGTGAGTTTCTGAAAAATGTAACTAACTGTTTAAGGTTGATATTTGAAAACAAAATATTCCCTCGAGTATCATTTTGTTGCTATTAAGGTGAAGAACCGGTATTTTGTTTTCACTTTATTTAACAAACACGTAAGTTGTTAATTTTGTTATTTAAAACAATAAGGTGATTTCGCATTTACTTATAGACTCCATAGTATCTTCAATTAAAGATCAATTAAAATCCAAACAAAGTAGCCTTTCGAAAAAAAAATAAATCCAAACATAGTATATATGATTATTGATCAAAATTTAAAGAGTTAAGCCTCTTTGATCTTTGAAAATTGATATTTTGCTTTTCATTTATACATGCGATTCATGTGAAAAGGATTTTAATCATAGCCCTATTGTACATTTTCTTCAGATAATTAATTATATAACTAAATAGAAAAGCAAAGATATCAGCTGATAGAATACCTTAATGAAGAGAACGTGGCTGGAAGAACAGAACCTTGAGCAGTGTTGGATGGGATCAGACCGATTAGTCGCTTCCCACACAAGAGAATCCTCGATTTATCTGCCATACACACACAGGTCAAACAGGGGTATAGGTAGAAGAGAGAAGACAGACTACAGAGATCACAACAAAAGGAGAAAGGGATGAGAACTGAGAAGGGAGTTCTAGTGTGGGAGTTCGGGATAGTACTCGCTCGTATTTAAAGGCGATTAGCCTAGCATTTATCCTCTCCGTTGGTATTAATTGTTTCCGTTTGTAATAACGGCGATTAACTCTAGTCTGGCAACAAGAGCAAACTTTCCGTTGGATCTTTTTCTGGATTTTCAATACTTAATTATATGCAACAGTGAGAAAATTTTTGACCACCCTGGAAATTCAGGAAAAGGGGCAATAATAATTTTGTTTTGAAAGATAATGGAGGAAACAAATAAAATGGTGGCTAATTGAATATTGATTATGATTTTAGACCTCAAATAACTTAACAACATAAGTTTGTTCAGATTTCAACCTTAGTTTGCTAATTATTTAATAATATAACAACAACAACAACAATTTTTTAATAATACTAACAACTAGTTTTTACTAAGTAATTATCACATCAGCAGTAATTATGGTTTTTTAAGGATGCAATTGCATCAATGCACTTGCAGTTGCAACCCCCCTTTTTATGTGATATATTAAAAACCTTCAAAATCTTATTAAAACAAGTACAATTTTAGTAAAACAATAAAAGAAATTATTCATAGATCGGTTATGCTAAATATGTTTGCCTCTGGTCTTTTTCTATTGGGATTTAAAATTGCAAATTAGGTAGAGGATAATATTGTATGATTCTTACGTAGTGGGTGACGATCGATAAAGATAGATAATGTTGTGAGCTGGTGAATAAGATAATCGTCCACAGCTGTTAACCTCGTTAATTCAACGGATTTTATGTCTTTCTAACCACAGTAATTATTATTAAGGATTTTTCCTAACCATCGGGTGCTGATCCGGACAACAAACAATTTAAGCCGAGCAACAAAACATTTCACAAATGACAATACTGCCCCTCCTCCTAAGCAAGTGAGCTCGTATTTTTCTTGCTGCTTTATCCGAACAACCTTTCCAGTTTTGGTTGGCTACTTTCTTTTTTCAACACCAAGCACATGATCTCATCAATGACACTTAGATATGGTTGAAACGTTTCATTTCATGAGATAAATATTCTGCTCACTATATACAATTCCTACAATTTTGTTCTAATTCATCATCAATTTCAGATCATGAAGTAGAACAATGTTGCAATTTCAAAATACTATAATGAAATACTCGTATTGTCATGGAAAACTTAGATGCACAATATCAGTCAAAACAACAAAACAAAAAAGAAATTGCAAAATTTAATAAGCATGAATTTTGGGTTTTTCGAAATAAAATTGTTAATCAATGAAACCTTGCTGATGAGTAAAATAAAAATAAAAACAAAAGGCAAGGTGCATTTTAGGAAACGAGAATATGGTTGCGCTTTCTTAATGTAAAAAATACAAGAAATATTTAGAAAAAGATTAATTAAAGGAAGGTTTTGAGGGCTATAATTAAAGAAATTTATTAGGATAATTTAGGCAACATAATACAACAGAATGATTAGGATAGTTTGGTCATCAAATGTTAAAAATGTTGTTCGGATTAAATTATTTGTTGTCCGGATCAGCACCCCTAACCATCATCTGAAACTGCCGTATCTAAATTAGAATGTACCAAGTACCAACCATGCATAGTTCATGCCGCCATTCCAGATTACATCAATGCTAAACAAAATTTTGCAAGATATTATGCGTACAAGCCTTTCCAATATTTATGCAATAATAAATCGGACAACCAATTATGTCTTGCAATACTAAAGTCTTTCCTATAAGCAAAAATTAACAGTCATAGCATAATGGTAAGACGAAAACAATTCCTATCCAAAATAATTTTTACAAAATATAACGTCACAGTAGTGGTTGCGTTATTAAATCTTTACTGGAGTCAATTGATCCACTAATTATTTCAACGCTCTTAAAATAATATAAAGTTTGAATTATTAAAAAAGAATAAACGTATGTTCTTAATTAACACTGGTGAAAAATCTTATTACCGATTATATCAAATAAACAAAATGCATTCCTCATCGGAATTTTTATTTAGTGAGGAGGGTTTAGTGGTCTTTTATTTCCTTGCTTCATTATATTTCCATTTTTTTAAATCCTTATAACAACATTTTAAAGCAAAAATCAAATAAATTTCCAAAAATGCGATTAATAATACTTTCTTAAAGTGCATATAAAATTTCCAACGTTTCATTTATTTTTTGCAGGACAAAATGGCTTGAAAAAAATGTGTCAACTTTTTGTCTACGTTAATGTATTTTTTAGGCTCTCAGCGACAAATTAAACAGCGATGAACTATCATAAATATTTTTAATGTATGTACAAAACAAGTGATATAGACCACATACAATAGTTTACTTAGATTTATCGTTAATAATGTTTTTAAAGAAAAATAGTATAGCTACAAATGATAAAGAGTTTTAAACTTTCTTCAAGTAAATAAAATCTAACGAATAATGAAGTCTATGAAATACCATACTAATCGGCCGTAAATTGGGACGTACGTAATACTAATACTTAAAGAGACAAACATCCATACGAATACGAAATAATTAAAGCTTCTTCCAAATCATGTTACAATTTCGGAATTTTTTCTTCTTATAGTCGAAAGAAAGATAAAGAGAGGAGGAAGGTTCGGATACCAACATTTTGGTTGTTCTCAAATGTCAATATTTGATTATTTAGTTAATTCTTTAAATATGAGCGATGTGTTTTCATATAAGTTTTGTAAATTTTAGAGTTTATTTGATATTTGATTAAAGGCTAAAACATGAATATATTAGAACGAATCTATCATAGTTAAAATGTTCGTTTGTTTTTCTATCTCTTAATCGAGTATCAAATAAACTCTAAAATTTACAAAACTTGTATGAAAATGTATTGTTCGTTAAACTAAATAAGATCAACAGTTTGGATTTAACGTTTGAATTTTTTTAATTTAAAAAAATAATTTAATAGCAAAATAGTGACATTTGGGACCAACCAAAATATTGGTACCAGAATCTTTCTCGAAATTCAAACGGTTTAACAGCGGTCAGTGATCTTCTATAGTGGAGACTAAGACTCACGATTATATAATTTTTAATAGCGACTAAGTTGGAGTTTTAATTTGGAGGATGTGTCAGTTACATTGATAAAGCCAAAGAAGCTTGAATGGATTTCGGCAATATTCTTGCATCTTTAGTGTAAAAAACACGTACTGATCTTCACCTACGCACCAAGACGTAGATTTGAAAGCACTAGCTTTGATTACACGGGGAATCATATAGCATTAGAATTTTGATTTGACGCCGAATCTATAGTGCATTAAATGTTGACTTTTCCTAGGATAATATGTTGCAATCAAATTTTAGTAATAACTCATTCAATTTTAATCAAGAAATTTTAGTTCATGGATCACTTCGGTACAGATAAAATTTCAAGAATTATTATTATTATTTTTTGAGTAATACTAGAGTCAAATGAGATCTCAGACTCAATAATTGAAATTCCAAACGACTGATCTATTCAATATAATCTTCATATTTAAATTTTATTTAGATCAATTTTTTAAATTTAAAATTTTTTCTAACTATTTTTTGGATTTTTTAAAATTGAAGGGTCCAAAATTAATTAGATTGAAAATTTTCTAAAATTAAAAAAAATAAATAATTTGAAAAATAATAAAATTTTATCTCCAAAAATATTTCATTATGAAGAACAAATTGAACGTATTGGATTCTAAGCATAACTCTATTTTTTTTGTAAAGAAAGTTTAAACAAACTAATATTAAAAAAATTTCCTAAATTCATATGGATGAAATTTAAAAACTAGAAAGACCATAGCTTTGAACTCTGAAAGAGGTTAAGAATACTAACCGGGGTAAACTTTAGAACTAACAATATTACGTTACAACTTATCAAAATACACACTGTACTCAATTAAAATCGTACTTTATAATAAAATACACCAATGGGCATATCTTGCGAATCTCACAAGAGTTTACTAATTTACTTTGACATTCAAATAGAAACTCGCAATACCGATAAAAAAAGCAGATGAGACTTTCTTGGAGGGTTTCAATTAACAAGTACTAAAGAGAGATGCCATCAACTGGCAATTGCGTCACTAATTAGATTTTTGTTGTCTAGAAACCAGGTCGATGAGAAGGTACGACTGTTTCAAAAAAAAAAAAAAAAAAAAAAGGCTACAATTCGTTAAGCTGTTCTTCCCTTTTTTTTTCTAATAAAAAAAGTGTTCTTTATATATCAAATTTATTAAGTATAAAATTAATTATAAAAGAAATTAAAAAAACTGAATAATTAAAGTGAAGTTTCAACATTTTTTGAGTAATGACGTCACATGCATCATTGATTGATTTGTTCGAATTTTTAATTTGAATTCTATATGATAAATTTTATAACTAAAGTTCACGAACAATTTTAATTAACTTAAGCTTGTAATAGCTTTATTCATTGATGTCTAAAAGAAAATCGACGATAAGCAAACCAAATAATGTGCTTGAAATACAATAATTCCATTTCTAATCACTTCGTTACTTAAATTTATACAATGGAGGACCCAATTAACCTTCTGTCTTTTTTTTTAATTCCCGAAAACAAGTAAGTTATTACAAACTATTAATCTTCTGTTTTCGTTAGCGGAAACGGAGCAAGAGCTCGTGTAATGTGATACGCTTTTCTGGTGATTCGATTACAGCAGATAAAGTAACAAACTAACAACGAACAAGCTTACCTGGTGATAGATAGTTCCCGGTGGAAAATTGATTACTGCCATCTTTAATTCTACCATTCCTGCCATCGCTAAATATAAAGTGAACACATAGAATAGACAAGGTGAACATATATAGTGATCAAAGTGAACACATACAAACAAGTAAGTTTAATAAAAATAAGTTCAATATACATAAAAATCTGAACAAAAGATGACAATACTTATTTGTTTGTAAGTGTTCACTTTGTTAGCCTATATGTTTATCTTGTTTGTTGTATGTGTTCACTTTGTGTTTAGCGATGGCTCGCGATGGTTTATTTGCCGATGGTGGTTATAATTCCTGGTTCCGGTGAATATCTTCGTCCTTCGGATCAGGCTGTAAATTACACATCGCGGATGGGCCCATAGAACTCTCTAAGGCCAGACACATTCAGCCCATTTTCAAGCCCAAACTCAATCTTCGTCCTTTTCCCTCTCCGTTCTACTCTCTGCTCAGCAGCTTACCTTACCTCAATTCTCGCTGCCCCTCGCGCACGGCAAGTTTCTGTACACTCTCATCGCCTCCCACAAGTCCACAACCTCTGTTTATTCTTCTCCCGTTAAATCACTTTCTATTGAGAGATTCCTTTATTTCCTTCTGGCCGCTCCCTCCAAATCGGACAACTCGTAAAGGTATTGAAGAGAAGAGCTGCTAACGGAGCAAGCACTTTTGTTCTGATAGTTGGTAACATCTTACTATCCATAGTTAATTGAGTATTGTCATGAAATTAGGGGTTTGGTTTCAGTAATAAATCTTGTGTGATTGTTCAGTGTTGATCACATTAGATTGGTACTTGGATGGATTGTCTAGGATTTAGGATTCAATTTCAAGTAATAGGGGTCTTGTCTTTTGGCTTTGTTGGATGAAGAGTGCAAGGGTTTGGTTGCAAATGTGGGTAGTAATGCTGTGGACCAGAACTGATCACCTCACTAATTCTCGTTCGATCCGAATCTATCAGGTTACTGATTAGGCTGAGTATAGTTTATTTGCAAATGCAGTTCATAAGTTCATATAGTTGCAAGCACTTTACTTTGATGTAATTGTATACATGTGTTTACTAGTTTGTGCAAGAGAAATTAGGTCTAATCACTCCTTTATTCTTCTCTTCCAAATGAACTGTATAGGACTATTTGCGCAAGAGAAGACCTGGTCAACTCGCACCTATTTTCTTCTCTTCCAAGAAATTTGTACAGGACTCCTCTTTATTACTTTTTAGTATACATTTATACATTTATTCTCAGATACTTGAAATATGATCAGATGCTTGAAATTAGGCATAAGATTGAACAAGTTTTGTAAATCCAATCTATTTAAAATATGAATGGTTTATGTAGGTTTTTGAAGTTCAGCAAGAATTGGTAATTACATGGAGATGAGCTCAAACAACTCGCTGCCTACTCAGTTTCCTGTTTCTCACAAATCATTTTCCTTAAACATCAAGGTCGTTCTCTCCCTATCTGCCAAGCATGTGTAGTAATATGTTTTGTTTTTTTTTTATTAATAAATAATATAGAGTTTCTATTATTTGTTTGCTTTCTCATTGCAGGGTAATAAAACTGATATAGTGATTTGCAAGTACGATGATAGTTTCATGGTTAATTGCTGTTCCACACTCTTTCAATAATTTTATATTATGTGGTTTAAATATCTACATAACTGATAATTTTAATCTGTAGGTTATGGCCACTCAAATTGGATGTATGGGGACGATACTGCATGCCAGGTTTGTGCTTGGACTGTATGAATATTAAATTTAGATGCAATATCATCCCTGTGGGTTGGATCTATTCTGGCACAGTCTATAAATTTAAGCAGCAGCCTTGGTACACTTGCCTAAGTTAAATTAAGACTTTGTCTATATTAAATTGAGGCTTTGACTGTATGATCAATACTGTTCTGAATTAATTAGTCTTTCTGCATGCCAGTGACTTTAAAGGCTATAATAGATGCATTAGCCTCACTGTTTGGGTTTGAAATTTTTCAGAAAAGAGGAAAGTGTATCAACAGATCCAACATTCCATGTTGCAGTTATCTTTGGTAAAAGAGATGAGGTTTGTTCCTGGCAATCCTTTAATTTTACATTTCCTTTCTATCGGACAAAATGGTGATTTTGGATATAATAACATTAATGCAGCCTTTTCTAGTGGCATGTGCTCGTCAACTGATTGAACATATAAGGTATTTTTCTTTCTCTGGGTGATTGCAGTTCAATCTTATGCAAGCAACAATCAACATTATATGCTTTCTGCTTATACTTTTTGAATGACTGCAACACACTCAAGTTTTATTGATATTTTTCTTTTCCGGTTACTTATAATGTCTAATACTAAACACATCATTTGTGTATAAACAGTAGCTATGGTTCAACCAGACCACTGGTGCTATCTCTTGGCCTGAAGGATCACTCTCCGGTAATAAACCTACCTTCTGTATCTTGACACTATATTTTGATAGTTCTATGTATCTTTGGAATAATAGCTATATTTTTGTTACTTGATATCAGAAGATAAAATGCTTAGCTACAGATAGTATTGGTTTTAAGATCTGCCCTTAACCCTATTTCATAACTAGGGTTATGGAACTTAATAATATTTTTAAGTATCTTAACAAAGTTCCCAATTTACGGTATGTTTTAAGCGAACAGAAAAAAAAAAAAAAAAATCCTCGTGTCAAGACAGATAATATTTGTAGAGCATATGATCACATGCTATGGATCTAAGTATATGAAAGAAGAATAACTGGGAACAACCTTAATTTTTGCCTCAACTGGGAACATGGATTCAACTCTAATTGGAGGTAGATATTTTTGTTTTGTATTAGATTTCAGACTGTTGTTTGCACTTTGCAGTAGCAAAGCTCATTCTTTAGTTTGATTTTCCTAATTTTTTTATATGGGGGTTAAATACATATCTTAGAAGGACGTTAGGGTTGATTTAAAAAATTATTAAAATATAGGTGGCAGGAGATATTTGCAATTGTTACGGAGCATTAACATATTCATAGAAATGGATGTAATCACCTTCTTAAATCATTGAAAAGTTTCTTGTATTGTGTTTCCTCAAATATGCTGTACAGGTAAACCAGTGAAATCTCTGATTTTATGTATTATTCCTTCCTACTTGGCAGGGTACTATGAAAGAAATCATCTATGCAGTGATCGAGAACCGGCTATGGTAAAATTTAATTTTATTAAGATAGAGAGATCCTTTAGTTTTTTGTTGGCAAACTAAGCTCCAGTGTTGCATATTTCTAGAAAGTGATGGTAGAGTGGCTATGAAATTATGAATTTTACTTGCAGATAGAAAATCCTTTAGTGTGTTAGCAATTTCCATATATTGCATTTTACTATTGAGTCCGCCTCTGCCCTCTGCTGCTATGGAACTGATGGCACGATTGTGTCATAATTTCTTGTGTTATGACTGCAGTCTGCAATACGTATTGGTGCATCCATCGATCCATTACCTAGAAAGTAGACAAGAGTTGCTCGATTGCTTTATTTTTACTAAGGCCGTCATGACCAAAACTAAAAGGAACTCCTTATTGCAAGGGTTCCATGCCGCACACACTGTGGTGGCACTATCCCACCTTGTTCTTCTTCTACTACAGCTCAGCACAAAATTAGCAGCCGCATCTGCAAACATAGCTCTACCCGGATGCCAAGTCACATGCGTCAATGTTACCAGCCCTTACCCTTTTGGTGTTAGCCCGAATTGCTTCTATTCTAAAGGCTTCGAGCTCCAGTGCATTGAAACAATTAATGGTACATTTGCTCCAATAAGCACAACCAATTAAGGTGTATCACTTACACAAATTCGTAAAGTTACAGAAGACAACAATCAAGAGAGTAATTTTAAATAATTCTGCATTGACATTAAGTTTTTAAAGAAAAAAAATACCAAAATTATCAAATATCCCTCTTAAAAGTTTTAATATCATAAATAAAATATATAATTATGTTGCAGTATTCAAGTAAGAAGTGCTAGCCTGCTGGCCAGGTGGCTATTAATAAAAAGTAATAGGGAAAATTAGGTTTATACCACCCCAAAAGTGGGAAATTGACAAATTGCCACCACAAACTATTTTCTTCTAAAAATACCACCCACATCATATAAGACAAATTAATTAAAATATTCAAAATGCTATAGGCCCCAAGAACTTTTCCCAAGGACAAACTAGATGTGTAACTTAGGAATTTGGATAAAACATTAACAGATGGTATATTTGAACCCGAAATGCAAGCCTAGGATATACGAAATTAAAGGCCATTTAGAAATTAAGGATAAACCCGTAATAATTTTATACATTCTTATAAAACTTATTTCTTCTTTATGAGCGATTGGCGTCTCAGTGCAAATAGTGCAATTTACAAGGAAGCACTCAAGGCAACTGAAACAATCCATCCACCGGCAACCGGTTTTGTCAGACCACAAGACATCACCGGAAGAGCAACAGAAGTTCAATTTAAGCAAAACAACACAATTATACAATTGTTGCTTAAGTTGACAGAAGAAGTTGAAGATCTGAAGGTAGCAATTAAAAGGCTCGAGACTGTGAAGGGAAAAGAAGTCACTCAGCCTGACGAACTATCCGATTCCCTTGATCAGATTCAACAACAACTTCAGAAGCTGAGCTTAGGTGAATCCAGTAAGCCAGCAGTGCCTAAATTGAAAGGCAAATTTTTTGTGTTCAAAAATTCAAAAGAAATATTTGAAGCCGAGAAAAAGAAGGCGGCATGAGCAGAACACAAACAACAACAGAGGAGGCAAGACCATCAGTGTCTGAAAGAGACACAAACCGAACCCCCACTGTTGAAGATCAGATCCGTGGCTACCGCCTGGGATCCAGACTCAGATTTGAGGCTCAAAGGAGGCTCCCTGGTCAATCCAGACGATACCAGCGAAGCCTTGAGTCATAAATGAATCCAGATGCTGAGCTCAACATCTCTCAATACAGACGAGCACAGCAAGTTCCAGCAGAGACTCTGTATCAAGCTGGATGGACAGAAAACAGGCACCGGGTATACCAGCATTACTCGGATGAAAGAACATTGGTCACAGACGGCCAGCAAGTGGAGTTACCATTTATCTCTGAAGAAAGCTTTAACAGGCTTTTACAAGAAGGACTCCAACATTTGCATATCGGACTAATCATGGTTCGATTATACACGCTGCACAGACGGAGTGCAGGTGTGAATGCGCTAGTGTTAATCAGAGACACTAGATGGCGAGATGATAGGGCTGTCATTAGCTCTATGGAAATGGATCTAACATCTGGAACGCAGTTGGCATATACTGCTCCAGATATGACGCTAAGTATTCGTGATTTTAGGGATCACATTCAACTTGTAATTCAAACTCACGGGTATGAAGGATGGCAAGGTGGTGAGAGTAATCTCTTACTCTCAAGATCACTTATTGGGCGATTGTCCAATACCAGCCACACAAACTTCAGATACAATGTTCAGAATGTGGCCGACCATCTAGCAAGCCGAGGAGTTCGGGCCATCCCTGGCTCGCAAAGAACAACCGCAGAACTCCAAGGAAGGCAGTGGCTTGTGAGACCAGCTGTTATTTCACAAGTCCAGAATCCCCAAGCAGCACGAATTCGAGCAAGGACAGACGGCTCATTGTCTGTCAGATTCTCAGGGTATGCAACAACAGTCCCTGAGCACGAGATTATTCGAGGAGAAAATGATGAGGAAGAACTCGAACAGGAGTTTATCAATCTACTTACAATAGATGATGAATTGCCATTTGTATTCACAATAGATGATGATTGGTCTTTCGACAATGATCCAGAATTCCCAGAAATCTATACAGACCCTGAGGAATTCAGTGATAACGGTGATGAGGCCGAGCAAGATGATGACTCTTTACTTTTGGGAAAATGGTTCCTGGCAATTCTTAAAGCAGAACAAACTGAGCCAACAGTTGAAATGATGGAACCAATCAACCCGTATCAATGGTTTGCTATTGAACAGATGAATAACGAAGATGAACTCGTGCAAATGACATTTGCAGAGTTTAATTGGCTAGAGACCGTAGAAGCAGAGGCTGAATGGTCTGAAGAGCAAGCCTTGATGATGACTTGTCAATGGGATGAGTCAGACGGTGAAATTGAGGATGATCTATTCTCCACGGTGCAATTCCTGTCCCAACTGGATGTACCTAAAGACCAAGATGAAGACTTGTTAAGCCTTTTTGCGAAAGGTGGTGGGAATGATGATGCCATTTCCCAAATTTCTGCTGAAATAAAGTGGGATGATCATCCGTCAGATGATGACCATCCATCAGAGACAATTTACATGCTTGGAGAAATGGAGTACCCGCAATTCAAAAATCTTAGAGAAAAAGTAGAGATGGTACTCTCGTCAGCAGAATCTTCTATCACAAGAATACCACCAGAACCAATCATGGGTCCTGCTATGTACCCACCTGGTTCAAGACAGCCACAGAATCTCCAAGTCCCGGAGATAAGAGCACGATTAGATAATATCCGTGGTGGCTATGCAAGACAAATGAATGAAAGGTTCAACCTGCCAACAGCCCAGGCCAGTCAAGGAGCAATCCTGGTCCTACCAGAAGACATTGGGCTATATTCAGAAGTTATCTCCCGCTGGGAATCCATTACCCTTAATCTTATTAATGAAAGAAACTGGGCGGATAACAAATCAAAGGTCAATTATATTGAAAATCTCCTAGGAGAAACGGAGAAGAAGACCTGGATTCAGTGGAGAATGGCATACCCCACTGAATACGAAGAATTGATAAACATCGCTGATGATCCACAGAATGTTATATCTCAGATCAGGCGAATGTTTCTGTTGGAGGATCCAACAACCGGGTCCACAGAAGAACAAAATCGAGCATACAATGATCTGGAAAGACTTTCATGCCATAATGTGAAAGATCTTTTCGAGTACATCAATGATTACAAGATCTTGGCCGCAAAATCGGGACGGATGTTTATATCTCCCGAGCTCTCGACAAAAATTTTCAGAAAAATGCCTCCCATCATTGGCGGAGAAATTGAAAAGGCATATGCTGAGAAATACCCAGGCAATACTGTAGGTGTTATTCCAAGAATACACTTCACCTACCAGTATTTGGCAGAGCAGTGTAAAAGAGTGGCACTCCAGAGAAGTCTCAAGGATTTATCATTCTGTAGCCGCATACCAGTGCCAGGCTACTATCAGAAAAATAAAAAGTATGGTCTTCGAAAGGCAAAGACATACCGAGGCAAACCACATGATACTCACATCAGAGTATTCAAAAGGAAGCATGCTGACAAAATAAGAAAATGCAAATGCTTCATATGTGGTGAGGAAGGACACTTTGCCCGAAATTGCACAAGGCAAAAGGGCAATATTGCAAGAGCAGCAATAGTCGAAAATCTAGATCTAGATGACGACTGGGACGTGCTCTCGGTTGATCAGAATGAACCAGATAGCGATGCAATCTGTTCATTTTCTGAAGGGGAATGAGGTACTAGCTATTCTCTGATGGCTGGCATAGGTGAGATGTCATACGAAACCGCAATGATGATGACAAATAAAGAGGTCTCATGGCGAGTCGCAGTCTCACTACCTCAGGAAGTTGAAAATTGTGCACACCAATGGAAAGATAATGGCCCTGTAGCACAAGAGTTCATGAAATGTCTGTTTTGCAAAGAGCAGACCAACCCACGCATGCGAGTGCATTGCAGTCTGTGTCACTTGACAGTCTGTCCAATGTGTTCAAGATTCAATCTGGGGAGAAAAATAATAATTGAAAGGTCAAAACCCCAGTATGACAGCAAGGATATCTTAATCAATGAATTGATTGGGTATACAAATTTTCTGTTAGCTGAGAATCAAAGGCTAAAGGAAAGGATTGAAGAACTGAAGATGGGCAAGGATCTAGGCGAAATGCGAGATCCAACAAAAGGAAAAGCTCCCGTAAAACCAATTCTTGAAGGAATGGATTCGGATGATGAAGCAATTGAAAATTACATCCAAAAACAAAAAGGAGTGATTATCAAAATGATGACGGAGGAAAATGAGTACATCAGTACTCAAGTCCCGGATCCAAGGAAAGGAAGAAGGGTCTTAAACATACTCTACAACATTGAACTGACAATGGAGATACCAGGGGTTGAGAAATTCAAAATTCAAGCAATCCTGGATACTGGTGCAACAGTCTGTTGCGTAGACCAAAGTGCAGTTCCAAAAGAAGCACTAGAACCAAGTGCTTACCCCATTCAGATTAACGGGGTGAATTCTTCTCAGATAGCTAACCAAAAACTCAAAGGCGGAATGATGGCTATTGAGGAAAATCGGTTCAGAATTCCATTCACTTATGCGTTCCCAATGGAACAGAGGGACGGGATTCAAATGTTGATTGGTTGCAATTTCATTCGAGCCATGCAAGGAGGGCTCAGAATCGAAGGGCAAATGGTGACATACAAAAATGTCACGACAATTGCAACAAAGGTGAATGCTGAGGTGGCAGCTTCAGCAGCAATTGAAGAACTGGATCTATCCGAACTCGAGTATTTTGAAATACAGAGAATTACAGCATACTCTTGTGGTGAAGAATCACAAAAGTTCCGGGAGAAGTTTCGACCTCTCCTTGAAGGACTCAAAGAACAAGGGTATATTGGAGACAATCATCTTCAACACTGGGAGAAAAATCGGGTAAAATGCAAACTTGATATTATTAACCCGGATATCACGATCCAAGACAAGCCGCTAAAACATGTAACACCAGCAATGAAGGAACAGTTCGACAAACATGTTCAAGCGTTGCTAAAAATTGGAGTGATACGACCAAGCAAAAGCCGACACAGAACTATGGCAATGATGGTAAATTCAGGCACATCTATTGATCCAAAAACTGGTGCTGAGATAAAAGGCAAGGAGCGTATGGTATTCAATTACCGTACCCTCAACGATAATACGCACAAGGACCAATACAGTCTGCCAGGAATCAACACCATTCTCAAGAAGGTCGGTAATAGTCGAATTTACTCAAAATTTGACTTGAAAAGCGGATTTCATCAGGTAGCAATGGACTCAGACTCAATTGAGTGGACGGCTTTCGTCGTTCCAAATGGCTTGTATGAATGGCTGGTCATGCCATTCGGTTTGAAGAATGCACCAGCAATTTTTCAGAGAAAAATGGATGACTGCTTTCGTGGAACAGAGAGTTTCGTAGTAGTCTACATTGATGATATACTGGTATTCTCTGAAAACGAAGAACAACATGCCAGGCACTTGGAGACTATGCTATCAATCTGTGAGAAGTGGGGACTTGTTCTATCCCCAACAAAAATGAAAATAGCTGTGCAGGAAATCGAATTCCTAGGTGCAGTTATTGGAAACAGAAAGATCAAACTTCAGCCGCATATAATCAAGAAAATTATCTCATTTGATGAAGAAAAGCTGAAGGAAAATGCAGGAATGAGGTCATGGCTTGGTATCCTCAACTATGCCAGGTCATATATTCCGAAATTGGATACACTGCTTGGGCCGCTGTACTAAAAAATAAGTGAACATGGTGACAAGAGACTCAAAAGTTCGGATTACGAAATTATCCGAAAAGTCAAGCAAGCTGTACAGCAGCTCCCAGATCTCGAAATACCTCCGGAATGATCCTACATCATCCTGGAAACTGATGGATGCATGGAAGGATGGGGTGGCGTATGTAAATGGAAGAAATTCAAACATGACCCCAGAAGTACGGAAAAGGTGTGTGCATATGCAAGCGGAAAATTCCCGGTGATTAAGTCAACAATCGATGCCGAGATACATGCATGCATGGAAACAATGAAGGCACTCAAGATTCATTACCTGGATCAGAAGGAGATCACTCTCAGAACTGATTGCCAGGCTATAATCAGTTTCTACAACAAATCAACACAAAATAAACCGTCAAGGGTTCGGTGGATTAATTTTGTTGATTTTGTTACAGGAACAGGAGTGCAAGTTAATTTTGAGCACATAGATGGAAAAATGAACGTACTAGCTGATTCACTGTCACGATTAACAACAAAAATGGTGAAAACCGGTAACTATTATTTTGCTGATGAACAGTTAGCAGATTTAGAAAAGGTGCTCGAAGAAACTAAAGGCGCACCAGATGAAATTCTAGCTCATCTAGCAACAACTGTCGGTCACATCGGCAACGTGTTAGATTTCGGGATATGCTAGAATCTCTAGATGGAAGCAAGCGGGCATGGTGGACCGCTGGAAAAACCCACTATACTTGTATCTTAGGAACTGTCTGGTAGTAATCTACGGAGAGCTACTGACAATTTTAGTTTTTCCTAATAATTTGTTTGTGTGAATTTTTATCTTTTTACAGAAAATGGTGCTTGATCATTTGCGAAAATTGATGAGAATCCATGAAGGAAGTCCAACCACTGGTTTTACGCCAGGAGGACGGCAAGTTTTTCAGCAAGCTGAAAGATGGGCGACCTCAGGAGGAGAATCAGACTCTCTTCAAGATTTTGAAATCATTACTGGAGACTTGCTAACAATGTATCCAAGGTCTTTTCATTGGGAAGGAGCCATGCAACTCAGGCTTGGCGAAATTCATAATGAGCAGATACAAAAGACCATAGAAGAAGTAAAGAGGCTCATAGCATTAAGCTATCTGCAAAAGATACGGTTGGAGCAATGGGCATCTAAAGACAACTGGGCCAGCAGCGCATTGGGACCAGTTAATCATAACATTGATGAGCTGTTAGCAATCCATCAGAAACTTTGCATCATCCAGCAAGGCCATTACTATTAGGGAGACCCACCATCATATGGGAATCTCAATAATGTGTTTACTTTCGGTGCCACTATGGTAGTGCGCACTTGTCTTTTTATTCTTTTATCTTTTATTAGTTGAACTGTCATTTGGAATGGCATCAACTTATTTTCTTTATGGGCAATTATTGTACCAAATATGCCCACTAATAGCTTGATAAGGACATACCATCTGTGGTAGACGAATAATTGAAATGGACGATGGGGCCCAATGAGCACCCGCATTCAATTATCGAGCTCACCAACCGGTAGCGTTCTTTCTATATAAGTAGTATGATGGTTCACTAGTAGAGGCACCTCCTCACAACTAGAAATCATCCTCCTCCTCTTGTATACTCAATAAGCAATAAAATTTCCTTCTAGCCAGTACTTTTCTAAGTCAGAGTTAGTTGCGAATTTTCTGGGTTTTCCATTCCATTCTGGTATCAGAGCAAGGTTTGTTTCTTAATAATTTATGGCTTTCTAAATTTTAGTTATATTCTAGGTAAAGCAAATTAGGGGAAGATTATACCAGACCATTAAAATTGTTCAAACCTAAGAAAGAAAACTACTTATAAAATAATTAGTCAACCTAAAAACACTAATTTAAGGTTGGAATTTACAAATAACCAAAAGAATTATCCTGCCGTACAGTACCTAAAAGAGAGGGAAGATCGCGGGTAACACGATAGTGTGAGGTTATAGTAGATACGACTTTATAATTAATGTTTAAGGGAGGATTAATTATTACTCTGGGTACATAATTGGGGTGCACTTAGTAGAGAATGTTGAATATAATAGTCTCAGGGTGGCAAAATCAGAAGGTTGAACTTTGGAGTGGCAATTGCTGAATTTCGCAAATTTTGGGTGGCACAAAAAGATTTCTCCCAAAGTAATAACTAAACAAAAGTCGTACGATAGTGACACAATTTACTCACAAACGATAATTTTTTGAAGCATGTTACTTAGTAGATTTAATAATATTCTTCATCAGTTCATGGACCATTTAAATTAAGTAATTATGGTGTAATAAAATTAGTCAATTTTAAAATACTGTAGAAGCCTCTTCAGGACTTCATTAGAAAAAAAATAATTTTACATGAGAAATTTTCTTGTAAGTCTAGCTTTATCAGAGTGAGATTATTAAAATCGAATTCCAGATGTTAAAATTATGATATGAACAATAAATATTGCTAGAAAGGAAAATGCGTATGCTACATCCCATTAAAAATTTAAAAAATTTAGAACGGTGATATCCTTTTTATTGAATAACTTGCCTTCATATATATATAAAAAAAAAAAAAAAAAAAAAAAAAAACATCGATCAAGTTTGTTTAAATACAGTTCGTTCACACCCTTTCCCCAAATTAAAATTCAATTCAACTTTTACTGAAAAATCCACTTTTTAAATCTTTGCTATATACCATCTCACGAGAATCTCCTCTCTTTTCAGGAATCGGCTCCTCTCCAATTCTATGAAATTATCCATGGCTTCCTGCACGATTCGGCCCGATGAAGTCTTCCCAAATAACGAAAATGTACACCGCGACCGTCCGATTCCATCACCCTTCATCTCGTTTCCTCAATTTCAAATCAGTGTCGCCCCAATTCAAATTTCGAAGCCCTCGACCGTTAGAAACCATCCATCCGCTCCACCTTATATACCCCTTTCTCCTAATCCAAAACCCTAATTTCCAGATCTATTTCCTCTTTCTCTTCGACACAATCTCTGTGTCGAAATTCAATCCACCATGGCTACCGCAAAAAAGCTTCCTCTCCAATCCAGCTCTCTCCACAACTCCTCCATTGGCGGCAGTGTCACACTGAAGAAGAAAACTATTGAGGAGATGTATCAGAAGAAGACGCAACTGGAGCACATTCTCCTTCGTCCTGATACCTACGTCGGATCTATAGAGAAACACACTCAGGTACTCTGGGTGTATGAAAACGGTGAATTGGTGCACCGACCGGTGACCTATGTACCAGGTTTGTACAAAATTTTTGATGAAATTTTGGTGAATGCGGCTGATAACAAGCAGAGAGATCCAACGATGGATTCAGTAAAGGTAGATATAGATCAGGAGGGAAATTGCGTGAACGTGTATAACAATGGGGATGGTATACCAGTGGAGATCCATAGTGAAGAGGGGGTATATGTGCCTGAATTGATCTTCGGGCATTTGCTTACCAGCAGCAATTATGATGATAATGTTAAGAAAACAACTGGAGGGAGGAATGGATATGGTGCGAAATTGACAAACATTTTCTCAACTGAGTTTGTGATCCAGACAGCAGATGGGAAGAGGCAAAGGAAGTACAAGCAGGTGAAGTTTAATTTTTTTTTTCCGATCAGCTTTTTGAGAAATATCGTATATAATCCTGCATGCATTTCTGTGAAAGTAAATTTCAAAGATTAATCTATTTTCTTGTTATCTAGTGATTTTTTCCATCTGATCTACAGTTTAAACATAAATTTGGGGATTTCTGATGGCTATCCTTTGAGAAAATCAGATCTATTTGTGGTGTATTTCAGTCAAATTTTATAATACTATTCTTATTTTTCTTTATGAAGTAAAATAGAGATCGATGTTACAAATTCCTCTTGTAGTTGTAAATAATAGTTAATCTTATGATTATATATGTTACACTTTCCATGAATTTTATGTTTCAATATATGCTTGCTGAATTAATTAGAAATGACACTCACACTCACGTATCAATATGTCATGTTAAAGTTTTCTACTTCAAAATTTTCTAATTTCTCTTTAAATTGTGGATACTAGTTAACCTTATGATTCTACATGTTATACTTTCCAAGAATTTTATCCTATTTCAAAAGTTTCAAATTTACGTGGTGAAATTATTAAAACAAGTTAACTGATGGTCATAAGTATCATCTGCACCGACCTAATATTTGTCTACTGTTACTGATTCAGGTGTTCTCAGAGAACATGGGAAAGAAATCTGAGCCATCAATCACCAAATGCAAAGAAGGTGAAAACTGGACAAAGGTTTCATTCAAACCTGACCTAGCTAAATTCAAAATGGACCACTTGGAGGATGATGTGGTAGCACTAATGAAGAAGCGTGTGCTTGATCTGGCGGGAACTCTTGGTAAATCAGTGAAAGTTGAGTTGAATGGAGTTCGAGGTCCGGTCAAGTCATTCTCTGAATATGTAGATTTGTATCTCCAGTCAGCTTCCAAGTCTCGATCTGAGCCCCTTCCAAAGTAAAATTGGGAAGAATTTTTGTTTAATCTTTTTTATTCTCTCTTATTTTCGTTGGATCTGACTCAACATATGTTTATGTTAAACAGGATAGTTGAAAAGGTTAATGATCGGTGGGAGGTCTGTGTCAGCCTGAGTGAAGGCCAATTCCAGCAGGTTTCTAATCTCTCTCTCTCTCTCTCTCTCTCTCTAAAGGAGGATTTTAGTGCCTCATACCAGTAGTAAGGAAATATGTTTATATTCTCCTGTTATATGTCTTCAGGTTAGCTTTGTGAATGGGATTAGCACAATCAAAGGAGGAACCCATGTGGAGTATGTGACACAGCAAATTGCAAACCATGTAATGGCTGAAGTGAACAAGAAGAATAAGAATGCAAACCTGAAGGCACACATTGTCAGAAATCACTTATGGGTCTTTGTCAATGTTCTCATTGAAAACCCTGCCTTTGATTCACAAACCAAAGAGACCCTTACCACTCGACCTACCAGCTTTGGCTCCAAGTGCGAGCTCTCAAAAACTTTCCTCACTAAAGGTCAACCTGATGTCAGCATGCATAAATTAATTAATTTGCATATGAATGCATGTATCATGTATGTCTTGATTTCTCAACTGTATTTTTCTATTTCCAGTGGCCAAGTCAGGAGTAGTGAATAGTCTCCTTTCTTGGGCTGATTTCAAGCAAAGCAAGGAGCTGAAGAAAACAGATGGTACAAAGAGGCAAAGAATTACTGGTATTCCAAAACTGGAAGATGCAAATGATGCAGGCGGCAGGAACTCAGAGAAGTGCACATTGATTTTGACTGAAGGAGACTCAGCCAAGGCTCTTGCTGTAAGTTACCTTTACATGGTGTAGATTTCATTATATATCATTAGTGTGCTACTGTTAAACACAATCAATAACAAATTGAGTAAAAATAAAACATCCTGATAAATATAGCAGTTCGTCTTTTTTTAGTACTTACAACAGAGGAAAAGATCTAAAAAAAAAAAAAAATTATCCTATCTGTAGATGGCTGGTATTTCAGTGGTGGGGAGGAACTTTTATGGTGTGTTTCCACTAAGAGGCAAGCTTTTGAATGCGAGAGATGCAAACCTTAAGCAGATAATGGAGAATGCTGAGATCCAGAGTGTATTAAACAGATTCTTGGTTTGCAACATGGCAAGGAGTATGAGAACACAAAGGGTCTCCGGTATGGTCATCTCATGATTATGACCGACCAGGTAAGAATTTATTTTGGGACAAAGCTTTATAAGTGATGGCATTTTTTTAAAAATCCTTGCCCTTTTGGGTCTTGTAATAATACTCTAAAAGTTTTCAATCATAGCTTGATTTTTTTTTCTTGTACCAGAGTTTACGTCAACAGGAATTTACTTTGTTACTTCCAATTTTTTAGGATCATGATGGTTCCCATATCAAAGGGCTGCTGATTAACTTCATCCATTCATTCTGGCCGTCATTGCTGAAAATTCCCTCTTTTATGGTTGAGTTTATCACACCCATTGTGAAGGTACACCCCATTCTGACCCAAACATTTTGAAATTCCTAAAATTTAATCGCTAAAAAATATATATATTTTTTTTTACAGTTGAAGTTGTTATTTGCAGGCAACACATAGTAAGAACAAAACTGTGCTTTCTTTCTACTCCATGCCAGAATATGAAGCATGGAAAGAAAACCTTGGTGGAAATGCCAGTGCCTGGACTATTAAATACTACAAGGTTTGTTACGTCATGTAGTTCTTCATCCTTCAAAATAATTGGAAGGGAAGGTTTGTAGTCTCCAGTCTCTCCACATGAAAGCCTCTAGTGGACAGGAAACCTCTATGTAATCCTTCATCCTCTATGTTGTAGTCTCCACTTGTAATTCTTTGTGTATTTTGGTTGATAGGGTTTGGGAACAAGCACTTCAAAAGAAGGGAAGGAATACTTCCAAGACATTGACAAGCACAAAAAGGACTTTGTGTGGGCTGATGAAAATGATGGAGATGCAATTGAGTTAGCATTCAGTAAGAAGAAGATAGACGCTAGAAAGAATTGGCCTCGGCAATTTGAGGTTTTATTTTTTGTTTAATTCCTTTCTAAGCACTAAATGTGGAACTAATTTCAGGTTCACTAATAAAATGTGCTTGTGAACTGTTTTGTAGCCTGGGACCTATCTTGACCAGAGGCAAAAGTGTATTAAGTACAGTGACTTTGTCAACAAGGAGTTGATCCTCTTTTCTATGGCTGATTTACAAAGGTCAATACCATCAATGGTCGATGGCCTCAAGCCGGGCCAGAGAAAGATATTATTTTGCTCTTTCAAGAGAAACTTTGTAAAGGAAGCTAAGGCAAGTTTAACAATACACCTCTCTAATTTTAAGTATTTCAGAAAATAAGGAAAATAAGCTAGTTCTACTTGTATAATATAACCTTTTCATTTGCTGTCATGTAGGTGGCCCAATTCTCTGGTTATGTATCTGAGCATTCAGCATACCATCATGGTGAACAGAGTCTCGCTGGTACCATCATTGGTATGGCTCAAGACTTTGTTGGAAGCAACAACATTAACCTATTACAACCTAATGGTCAATTTGGTACCAGACACCAGGTATGCTACTGAAAAGCTATCCAATCAAAATATTTATTTATATTTGGCTAATTATTTTCTTCTTGTACTCAATTTTTAATGCATCCATTTTTGTTTTCCAGGGTGGAAAAGACCATGCAAGTGCAAGGTATATCTATACTCGCCTTTTGGCTTTAACACGGTTCTTGTTTCCGAAGGATGATGATATTCTCCTTGAATATCAGACTGAAGATGGCCAGTCAATTGAACCTGTGTGGTACAAATTTATATTGCTTTTTTACCATTTGAACTTTATTTTTCTGTGTCATTAACTTGTATAAAAATATTTTTATTCTTTAAATTGTAGTTATTTGATGATTAACTTTTGTAAGCATATTTGTTCTTCAAATGGACAGGTATATGCCGATAATACCAATGGTGCTGGTCAATGGAAGTGAAGGAATTGGGACGGGATGGAGCACTTTTGTGCCGAATTACAACCCTAGGGACATAATTGCAAATGTGAAGCGACTATTAAACGATGAGCCCATGGAACCCATGGATCCATGGTATAGGGGCTTTAAGGTACACGAACCAAATTCTACTTCCCAAAAGTTGAAGAATGCATTAATTTGAGTTTAGTAGATACTAATGTCAGGAATATTACCAGGGTTCCATTGAAAAATCAGCAACTAAGGAAGCAGGGGTGACATATACCATCACTGGTATCATAGAGCAAGTTGATAGTACAACTTTGAGAATTACAGAACTGCCAATTAGGAGATGGACCCAAGACTACAAAGAATTTCTGGAGTCCCAAATGACTGGGAATGACAAGATTAAGGAACCATTTATCAAGGTAACGTTCATAGTCACTTGATAATGTGAGAATTTTATGCTTGAAATCAAACAGCTAGAATTTTTCATATGTGATGTATCTATTTATTTCTAAACAGGATTATCGAGAACATAATGATGATGTGACAGTTCACTTTGAGGTTACTTTAACTGAAGAAAACATGAACATTGCGATCCAAGAGGGGTTGGAGAAGAAATTCAAGCTCACAACCACAATTACTACAACCAATATGCATCTTTTTGATTCCAAGGGTGTCATCAAGAAGTATGATACCCCAGAGCAAAGTAAGTTCAGAATTATTATTTCTTCCCCCTGTAATTTTTCCTTCTATGTGGTTCTTCTATTTTAAGTTCTAACTTCATCGCTATTTATATGCTCCTCAGTTCTTGAAGAATTCTTCCATATGAGACTCGACTTTTATGCAAAACGGAAGGTTGGTTTTACCGGCGTAATTCTTGTACATTAAATACTGTTCAAAAAATTGATTTGAAATGTTGACATTTTGGTTTCATATGGAATGCAGAGGGCACTGCTGGACAACCTAGAGCTGGACCTGCTGAAGCTGGATAACAAGGTTCGGTTCATACTTGGTGTGGTGGAAGGAGAGATAATAGTGACGAACAGAAAGAGAGCAGATCTTCTGTTTGAGTTGAAACAGAAGGGTTTTATCCCTTTCACAAAAAAGACAAAAGGAATGGTTTCAGGGACCCTAGGTGCAGATGAGGATAATGAAGACATGTCTCCTGAGGCTGTCACAGGAGGTGTGATTAGAGCCAGCGACTATGAGTATCTCTTGTCAATACCAATCGGTACACTAACGCTTGAAAAGGTCCAGCAGTTGTGTGCTGAGAGGGACAAACTGGAGGCTGAGGTTGAAGAGTTAAGGAAGGCCTCACCTAAATCTCTCTGGTCGAAAGATCTTGATGCTCTTGACAAGGAACTTGATGTAAGCATTAGACCTTACATTTCTTTTATTCTGACTAGTTCAATTAGTAATTATATCTAGTATGTGGTGTGAGGTAATGTATCTTGTCGGCCAATTAGTAATTATGGTGCTGCACAAGTCTCATTGGTATGGCATTTATATGGCTGTGTGCAACATCATGGGTCATGGGTACATATTTTGCCAGCCACAAACAGTCCCTTCTGACTGGTACATTCACAATCTGATTAGCATCTCATATAAATCTATTGAACAGGAACAAGGAAAAAAAGATGTGGAAGCAGAAGACACAAGGAAGGCGATGCGAGATAAGGCCCTTGCAGTGGGTGGAACTGCCCTGAAATCCGTGAGAAAGCCAAGGAAGAACAACGCAGTTCAGAATGATGTCAACATGGATGATGCCGGTAACTGTAGTTTACATGTTTGAATAATTCCTTTCTTCGCCTTCGTGTGTATTTGCCTAGAAATATGCTTGCTTTTGCAGATTATTTGCCTGATTCATCAAAACCCAAACCTAATGGAGCACCACAAAAGAGAGGTGCTGCTAAGAAGGTACAATTGCCGTCATCTTTCTTTTCATCTCCTAGTAATTAAATTAAATTTTTAATCAATTTCAATTATATTCCATCTATTGAGTTGCTAAATGAAGCTCTTCTGTCGATTTCAGTCTGAAGTGGTTGCGAATGATAAAGAAGATGAGGAGGTGCTTCAGCTTAAAGAACGCCTAGCTGCCTACAACAATGAAAACTTCTCTCCAGATCACACAGGTCATTTGGGAAAGATGAACTCATTTTTCAAAAGCTTTCATCAAGCAGCAAAAATTTGAAGAATACTCCCTGATTTTACATTTCTAATTTTCCTTAAACAATTGCCAGAAATGGAGACAGAATCCTCTGCTGGCAAGCAAAAAGGAAGAAAAATGGTCAACATGGATGATGCCGCTACAGTTGCACCACAACCACAAGAGGTAAAGAGAAGAGGAAGAAAACCTGCAGAAGAAATCAATGCCAAATCCAAAGCTGCAGCTGCAGTTTTGAAAGAAGTCAACATAGATGATGCCGGTACATGCTGTTAATATGTTTTTGTAATTTCTTTTCAATGTTCAATTGCGTGTATATTTTCTTAGAAATATTCCTGCTTATGCAGATTATCTACCCGAGTCATCAAAATCTAAGGCTAGAGGAGTGGTACAAAAGCGAGCTGCTGCTAAAATAGTATAATTGCCTCCTCTTTCTTTTAATCTGTAATTATTGATTGACTTAACTTTTTAATCAATTGCAATTATGTTCAACTTATTTAGTTCACACTTAACAAACATATTTTCTTATCTCAATTTCAGTCAGAAGAGGTTGTCAATGATAATGACAACGAGGTGCTTGATCTGAAAGAACGCCTATCTGCGCACAACCTTAAAAATTTCTCTCCAGATGGCAAAGGTTATTTGCAAAAGACAAGAACTCCTTTTTCAAAGTCATTCAGCAAGCAGGGAAAAAATCGAACAATACTACTTGATTTTACATATCTAATTTTCTCTAAACAATTTCAGAAATGGAGATAGAATCCTCTGGCCAGACAAAGGAAATCCTAGTGAAAGCGCCGCAACCACAGGAAAAAAGGAAAAGAGGAAGAAAACCTGCAGTAGAAACCAATGCCAAGCCCAAAGATGTAGCTGCAGTTTCGAAAGAAGTCAACATGGATGATGCCGGTATGTGCTAAGTTTTCATGTTTTAATAATTCCGTTTCAATGTTCACTTGTTTAGAAATATGCCGGTAGTTGCTTAGAAATATGCTTGCTTTTTCAGACTATTTGCTCGGGCCATCAGAACCTAAGGCTAAAGTTGTGCAAAAGAGAGCTGCTGCTAAAAAGGTATGATTGTCATCATCTTTCTCTTCCCTCGAAGTAACTATTGATTATCATAACTTCTTCTTTAACAGTTTCAACTACATTCAATCTATTGAATTGGCAAAATAAATCTATTTGTCTCCATTTCAGTCAGAAGTGGTTGTGAATGATGATGATGATGTGTTTGAGCTAAAGGAACACCTGTCTGCATACAACTTCTCACCAGATGACATAGGTTATTTGCAAAAGACAAATACTCCTTTTTTAAAGTCATTCACCAAGCAGAAAATCTTGAACAATATTCCTTGATTTTGTATATCTAATTTCCTTTTAAAAAATTGCAGTAATGGAGGCAGAAACTTCTGCTGGGCAGGCAAAGCAGATCCTAGTGGAAGAACCACAACCACAGGAGAAAAAGAGAAGAGGAAGAAAACCAGCAGCAGAAACCAAGCCCAGAGCTGCAGCTGCAGGTAGAAAGAGAGGGCCCACTTCACAGAAAACAACTGCTGCAGACACCAACAAGCTTAGGAAAACGAGAGCATCCCCGGTTAATAGGAAGAGACGTGGTGGGGATGATTCCTCTAGTGATATTGATGAGATCCAGGAAGTTGCTGTTGTTGCTCCAAGAGAAAGGACAAGGAGGGGCAATGCAAAGAAAAAAGTTTATGTGGAGAGCGATTCAGAGAAAGATAGCGATCCAATTAGCAACGAGTCTGACTTTGAATAAGAAATTTTTTCTTCCCTCAATTTTCTTTTCTTTGTTTTGTGGTGGTGGGTTGGGGGGTTTGTGTTAATTGATCTCACTGCTTGTGGTTCAGTAGTATGACCCAATAGTCTGATTTTCTGGTGATAAATGATAATAATGTAACTCTGTTCATTTTTCTGTGCATACCAATTTCTAATAGTGCATTGCTGTGACAAATGATCACCGTGACAGAATGTCAGATGTGTTTTTTTCTTATATTCCACAATTCCATTGCATTGCTGGCACAAAGAGAGAAGAAAAAGAAAAGATAAAATGAATTCTACTGTTTGTTCTACAGAATAATGATCGGTTCTACCTATATGTTGCCTATATGTTGATAATCACTATTAAATTGAGTGCTGGGGTCTTTGAAGAAATCCTCCGCTCCTTGATAACAAAATCACAAAAGATGTCCCATTAGACCCTGTGAGTTAAAAAAATTCTTTTTGCTGCCTATTGATCTTGTACATCCAAGTTTGGCGTGCTATACTATTTCTTTTAGAAATGCAATCTTTTCTAACATGGCAAACTTGTTTTAGCTTGTCTCACGTATCACAGAATTAAATTTCAGTCATTGAGCAATCAAAAAAGAATATGAATATTGTGATTGTCATTCTTAATGTATTCTTATTGGATTACATCTTAATTCTGACACCCAATATTTAACAGTATCAGAACGGGACAATGTTTGCATCAAGTAAACTCCCACTCTCCCAGTAAAATCATCAAGCAAACTAGTGTGGCATGATGCAACTCTGGTTAGTTATTTTTGCATCTTCTAAACAATTACATCTGTTAGAGGTATAAAATGAAAAAATAAATTAAGAAAGTATTCTTCACATGTAACTCCGGTTGGTTATTTTTGCATTTTCTAAACAATTACATCTGATAGAGGTATAAAATGAAAAAAATTAAGAAAGCCTTCTGTGGAGACTTCTGTCAAAATTTTTACTGAACTTCAAATATGATCCACAACTCCAGGCTCCAGCAAACAGTTCTTGAAATGGGACAAAGAAAGCCCAACATCAAATATGGCCCAAAATTGAATGTTGGAAAAAGGAGAAAAAAGAAAGAAAAAAAGGAAAGGCACCCATGACCCATCTGGAGGGCCCACAGCTGTTGGATTTACGAGAAGTGAGGTTCTCATGGAGATAGCACGAATCTCAACACATGAAGGACGCCGATCCCTTCAAAAGTCAAAACCTACTGAAATGTAAAACCCTCACCAGCCAAGAACAAAAAAGCGCCTTCTCGTCTACCCGCGCCGAGCAAACTCCTCCGCCTCCTTCTCGGCCTCCATCGCCGCCTCGACGTCGGAGTGAACAAGGATCTCTGACCCGAGGTAATACGTCTTCCTTTCCCCGTATATCTACTTCGATCTAGTCCGCTGTACATGATTATTGCTCGAGTAATCATGACAAATGGGGGGGGGGGGGGTTTAAATTACAATCAACTTCTCTTTTGAAGAGACTTGTTCTGCTACACTGGTATCTGGCACTGATCTAGCTTACTCGAACTCGTGGTTCTTTACTTTCTTTATTTATGTGATACCAGGCATTACTCAATTGTAGCCCTTATTAGCTTTCCACAGTTGCATTGCATACAAATTTTTGCTGATTTTGTTATTAATTTAGTTCTTTGGTCCACCTTTACTTGGTCTGCTAGCATTACTTCTTAACAGTATTTGATACTTTTGGGGCTTTATATCAAAAGTTAGCTTCACCTAATTCACTGACACAAGAATGTCTTTTTTTAACCTTCTTTTTTTTATTCTTTGGAGTTTCAACTATAGATAATGCCTCTAGGGTTAATAACAGCAATAGGAAGGGTAATGCGCAGGAAGCGCACGTCATCATTTAATATATTATCTTCAAAAAGAAGTCCCAGAGATTACTACAAGGGCAAGAATTGCAAACCTACTGGCTTTCATACTCGTAAAGGTTTGGTCTCAACCTAATTCCACTTTGTTCTTATTTATGCATTTTGATACTGTATGCAAGAATTGCAAACCTACTGGCATTCATATGCAGGATATTCTTTTCTTTCCCTTTTTCTCCCTTTTTTACATTCAATTGAGTAACGGTTGATTGGTAACATGGGGTCTTTGACCTAGATAGCTGAGGTGCCTTCTTCATTTGGTTTTATTTTTCAGTAACAAGGCAGAGTTGGATCCGAACTGGAAGCATTATCCAAAAAAAAATAATAATAAAAAATAATTCATATTCTGTTGAAAGCTTTTGCATCCTTCAATTCCATTTGTGTGATTTACTCCTGATATTTTTTTTTCATTAACAATAAATGTACAGCCATCGTGTATATATCTGACTTTTCTTGTGAATTGATGTTATTCTACTTTTCTCTTTGACATTTTGAAAAAAAGATACACCAAACTTGCGGGTACCTAAACTGTCGTACATATAAGCAGGGTTGTTTCTAGTTGGTACCTGTGTTGTTAATCCTAAGTTGATATGGGCCCCAAGTTTTTTATGTCTTACTTAAAGCTCAAGGGGTAATTGGTGAGGTTGGATGTATCTGTGCTTGTCAAGTTGCGACCTTTATAATAACCAGTCCCTGATAGTTCTAGACCTTGGGCTGGGCAGTTTGGGTTTCTATAATTCTGTTATTTCAGGTCTTAGGTTGATCTTGGCTTTGGTTGAAATGTATTTTCCATTTGGGTAATTTTAGGTGATTATCCAGACTAAACTTATCTAGAGAAATTGAATGATAAGTTATATGACATGGGTCTTATGTTGTTCCTGCTGGTTGGGTTGGATTATGTTTCCATTGCTTTCTGGTTTACCAGGTTTCAGAAGGTTTTAGGTCTGATCAGGTTTGGCTTTTAGCAGTATTTTTTTTTTCAGTTTGTTCCTGATCTATCCATCCCTACAAAGCATAAATCTTAGAGATTGTGTTGCACTAATTTGATCATTGTTTGTTAATGTAACAGGTGGATACGTATTGATGGATGAGAAGTTGCCACGTTATGTTGTTCCCGACTTGACTGATTTCAAGGTATATCTATCCTTGTTACCTTAGAAATCTTGAATTAAAAAAAAAAAAAAACTGGTGAGTGATTTGGATTCTTTTGGCATATCCATAGTCACACACACACACACACACACACACACACACACAAAAAGCTAGAAGAAATTTCGAATTAAAAAAAAGTGGTATCATTAGTTCATTAATCATAAAATCTCATTTGTATTGGATTTGTATTCATGTTGTTCATGAGTTGGGATTCATTTGATAGTGGCTTTAACTTGAGAACCTTGACAAGAAATTCTCAAATCAAAATCAAGAAAATTTAAGAAATCGAGAAATGTTAATAAACACTGCTGTAAGGCCTATATAGATAGGTTGTGTATTGATTTTCATATAATTTAAATGCCACCTTTAAATATGGATTGCTGCAACTTTCAAGTGTTACCGAGCGGTGACACTTGCATCAAATTTCATAATTTTTCAGGTTGCATTCTACAGTCAGATTTCAAAATTATAAATTAGTTTTGGCAGCTTTCTTTTAATACTCTACTTTATTAACATGTGATATTATCCGTAGGGCAGCTTAAGCCATATGTGTCGCAGTGTGCAAGGGACGTGGCTTCTACCTCATCAAGTGCAGAATCTTCAAATGCTGCCAAGTGAATGCACATTTTGTTGTAGTTGGGTTTGGCTATTAATTTTTTATTAAGAGCCCATTTCAAATTAATATCGTACATTCATTCCTAAAAATTTTAGTGCAGTTGTTGCTGACTTTCTCTCTGTACGCCGTGCTTTGAGCTGAATAAGATTGTGAAACTATAAATCTTACCAAACCTGTGTGTATTTTTCTCTGTAGTTGTTTCTCAAGAGAGTAGTAAGCTTCAGGGAACACGGTGCTAGTGCTGGTTAAATACTTTAAATACCTATGGTTTTTCCGAGGGTGCTTGCATTTGAAGAATTATGCGTTATTCTTTTTCTATCTATTTTCTACGGGCTGTCAATCAAAAACTAAAAATAAAAATAACAGTTACGATGGCGATTATTCGTGAAATATCAAATGTTGGGTTGGCCTTGAGGGATGATTGCTCTTCGTCCACCTCGGTTAGGCGCCATCATTGCTAACAAAAGCATGAACGCCAGCATGACACCTGTAATCCATACATCGTGCATGTGCAGCACACCTTAAAAATTGTACACGACTTGAGTGGTGCTGCCTTGTTAATAATCTACATCTCATTTGTACATATATCAATCCATACATCATAGGTCGAACGCTAAGGCTGCGTTCGACAACATTGTAAAGAGGGATGGAGGAGAGATTAGATTAGGGAAGACTAGGGGTGGTCGAGTATGATTGTTTCTTGCTCCCACTCCAAATCGAGACACTAGGAGAGTGAATGGACATAAGAAAATTATTTGATTTTTTAATTTGCTATATATGCATCACTTTTGCAAATAGTGGACATTCTCCAACAGGAGAAAGAAGTTCAATTCTAACAAATCTTGTTTGAAGGGCATTATTGTCAATTTAAAAGCTTCAAATGGCTCAAAAATCGTTTAAAATCTTCATAGGTACTCAAACATGAACCTTAATAGTACTTTTGTGCATTAGAAAGATATATTATTTATTATTTCAAATAAGTATGTCTGGATTTTATTTTAGGCCCTATAAAGCACATGAATATAGATTTACGTGATGAAAGGATTTCAAGTGAGTCCATGATGACTAAAAATATTTAATAAACACTCAAATAAATTTTAAGTGCAATTTATATATGTAAGATTTGATTTTAGTTTAGACCACATAATGGGGAGCTTTAATGCAATTTTATATAAGATTTTATTTTAGCTTAGGCCATTTCAGTTAATATAACATCGAAATTATTGCACTCCCCAAATTGCAATAAAATCCATTAAAATTTAAGTATCCTCAATTTTTGAGAAAAAATTGATAATTTATCTTTTTATATTCAGCCTCAAATAAAATAAAAATGAGTATATTGATTTAAAATGTAAATTTTTAAGTGCAAAATGCAATTTCAGATGATGATAACACCCATAATGCCGTAACCAACATCTGAAGGGAATGATATCCTCTGCGGTTCCTGCAGAGTGGAGTTCGACATCACAATCGTCCGCTCCGTGATTAATATCTGATCTGTACAACCCGTGAATCTTAACCGTCGAGATTAAATCGGACAATCGTGATGAAAAACTGCAAAGAGCAATTCTTGCTTGCGAACTCTACAGGATATTGATCCACATCTGAAGTAGAGGAATGATATCTCTTTTGCAGTTCCTGCAGAGTGGAGCTTGGCATCACAACCGTTCGATCAATAGTGAATGCTCCGTGATTAATACGAAATCTGTAAAATCCGTGAATTTTATTCGTCGAAATTAGATCGGAAGGTCGATCGTGATGATGAAACGGGGAGAGCAATTCTTGCTCCCAAACTCGAGAGGATATTGATCCTGAACTTAGGGATGCGCTCATAAGTCATAACTCAAGTCATAACTCGTACACTTCGTAGCCGATTTCTTATTACACGCCGGATCCGGGTCTTGAATTGTACGGAGAACACCATTGGAACATTTAATTTTCTTTTTTTTTTTTCCATCCAAAATTCTTCCTCGTTCTGGAATGTGGTCCGTGGTCGCACTCGCACTAGCGGTGGGGGTGGGTCGAGTCGATCTGGATACCCTGTCCAGCCCTTTAGTCGAGAATCTAAAGACCGACTCGTATCCGGCCCCTGCTTTTTCCGTGAACGTTCGGCTCTCTTCACACATTTCGATCCTAGACGGTCAAGCCCGCCGAGCCAGCCCTCGATTAGACGGACACCAAAGCCTTTTTACGTAAAGGCTCTTAATTTCTATATATTCCTTTGTACACGATTATTTATTTGTACTTTTTAAAGACCGATTTGCATTACACGATTATATATTCCTTTGTACACATATAGTTTATCTAATATACATATATTATTTCTTTGTGCCTTTAGACATTGCACAATAAGAATCTGAATCCTAAGCAAATACCAATTTATTCAAAAACACATTTTCATTTTCTAATACATTTCTACTCCATATAAACCTTAAAGAGAACACAATTCTTTTAGCATATACCAGCATAACAAAAATTATCAGTTTAATCAAACGAAAACATATGCTGATAAAACAATAGGATTCATTAGCTAATTCATTCAAAAACAAGGTTCAAAAGGGAGAAATTTCCATAAGTTTTACATCCCAAAAAGTACGTTAGAAATAACATGAGCACAATCACAATAAAAACTCCTCCCTTCAACCTGCAATAACATATAGAGTCAGAGATTAAAATATTGACACATCTGTCTTTCGACTTTCAATAAATGATTAAAGCTATTTGGTCTTGAAAATTTACAAGCAAAACAAGGACTTCTACAGTTGTGGATAATTTAAATATTGGACAAGACTATTTATTAAAAGCACCGAACTTAGCAACAATATACAAAATGAATCTTACAACAATGACCAGCACTGGACACATCACCATACTGCAACCATGAAAAGTATAAGCAGTGATTGTTTAAATTAATGCCTCTACGATTTCCATTGCATTAATAAATACAATACCAAACAGTATTAGATTTTACTTCCCAAGTAAAAAGTGTATACAAGTCTACAACTAATTACTACTAATCCAGAAAGCTATAGTCCTGTTCTGAGCAAAAGGCCATATATATCAGCTTAATTAGATTTGTACGATATAACCAAAATACTCCATATTTCCCAAATTAGTCCATATATTGTACTTTTACAGCCAATGAACTTATATTGTACTTTTACAGCCATAATTAGATAAAGTGAAATTAACCCATAATTGCTTAATTGTAATGTAAAACACTGGTCCAATAAACTCTCTACCCAACCAATAGAGTAATATAAAACATAATAAACAGTAAGGATGAGCACATACCAGTAAGCTAGTCTCAACACTAGTTCGCATCCCTTCTTTCATGTAGCTACATAAAGAAAACAATAAATAATGACTAATTGACTATAGAACAAAAATTGCTTAACTGTAATATAAACTGTTTAATTTAAAAGCAACAGTGGAGTACGTTTTTAGGATGAATCATTCTGGAACTTGTACCAAAGTGAGTAGGTACCAAGAATTACTCTAATTGAATAGAGAACTTGCCAAACATCCCCTAAGACTTTTCATCAGGTAAATTTGCATTGTTGATTCAATAAGTAATCAATCAAAGACAAAAACTATTTGACTAAAGCAGATATTAGAAACATATTTGGATAGAGCATCTCGTGATTTCCTTGCTGTTACTTTAAGGTGGCATCTATGTTTAACATTTTTTTAAGGTGGCTAAGCATTAAAAGAAATTCTAAAAGGAATGTACCTTCACTGATCAGATTTTCGTATTAAAGGGAGATATTTGTTCAAGTCAAATGCTTCCTCCTTTGGACCAAACCAGTCCTTTGAGCACACAAGACACTCAATGGTTTCACTATTTATTGAGGTGCGGAGATGATCGGTTAGTCGACCCGCTGCACTAAAAGTCGATTCAGAAGCAACACTTGATGCTTGCACCGACAAGAAGTCTCTAGCCATCTTTGCGAGCGTGGGATATAATCCAGAATTTTGTTTCCAGAATTGCAAGATGTCGAAATTTTCTTCATCTGTGTCTATGGGCTTCTCTTGCATATACTTCTCCAACTCGGACATTGTCGAGTGCAAATTCAAATTTTGAGACATGAATTGTGCAAATTCCTCATCGAGCTTTCGTTTTCTAGAAACCTGCTTTTCACCTTGAGATGACCCAACACTTGAATCTTGGTCCATACAAGCCCTCTCATATTCCTCATAGTATTTTTTCAACCAATCACGTGTTAGAAAGTCCTTGTTTTCAAATTTTCTTGTTAATTAACCATTAATTAACTATCTAAACAACAAAGACCTCGATGGATCTTGTTCAAGCATCAACACATCATGATAAGGGAAGAAAAAACTACCTCTCCTAGACTTGCAACTAGAAGGCTCGAATCCGATGCGTGGGAGTCGGTGGCGTGCTCTCCTTCACCACCAAGTCGCCAGCGGCCGCCTCGAGTCCACCTAGAAGTTTAATCACCTCCTCTTTCAACTTGTGCTAGCAAGGAAGAGGAGAGCAACTAATCTCCAAGATTTTCTGTCTTCTACTTCTTTCAATTAACTAGTTTAATTAATGGAGAAGGGAGAAGGCTCAACACATGAGCATTTGAGGTGGATTAAGAGCAAGAGAAAGAGATGAAAATTCTGAAATTTTCTCTCTAATTTTCGTTCTAGGAGGAAGAGGGAGAGAAAAAGCTATGGTGGCTAGGGTTTCTCTCTCTAAATGACCTTCTTTTATAGACCAACCACTCCACAAACTTTAGGGACCTTTTTACCCCTATTAGGGTAGCCACTATATGGGCTATCAAGCCCATTTTGTGGTGTGTTAAATGTCCACTAATTCAATTAATTAATTGACCTTTCTCTTGTATTCAAACCGGGCCTTTAATTTACTAATTAAATAAAAGGTCCATAAGCTCCATTTAATTTCTATAATTAAATTGTGTTGAACAAAAATAATTATTAACTTATTAATAATTATTTTGGGATTAGCAAATGCATTAATTTATTTCTATATGATCTTCTTGACTTAATTAATTATAACAGTTCGCAACGGTATATAATTAATTAATCAACTTATCATATTTTCGTAATACACTGCTGCGAATAAATTAATAATGCACCATGTGATTAAAGTCCTATTTGTGTGATCCTTTGAGGATTTATGCTATGTTGGTCATGGAATTAAATCGCTATTTAATTTCAATAATCATAAGCGGCATTTAGCAACACGTTATGATTCTCAATTCGCATAAATAGTGTACTGCTACAATATCTCAATCCTGTATAAGAAATAATAGTATTTCCTTGTCTGATTCTTATGTCTCATGATATCATCGTATAATCCAAGATAGGAATCTGTCATTCTTACAGATTATACGTTTCTTGATCTAGAGTTGATCGCCTAGTTGCGCGCATACGATCTAACTCCATCAAGGGGCCCAAACAGATATCATCACTTACTAAGTAAATTAATGAGGAACATACGATTTTCTTGATGAATAACTTTTCCCCGCACAATTCAAGAGAACATAAATAAAGTCCGTATAGCAGCCCTTATCAGGAATCAACGGTAGACGATATTTATTGAACCTATCCTCATGTAGAAAAGTTGAACCATCTCAAACTTAGAATCAAACTCATATGAAATAAACAATGACACATAACATAATCCATATGTTTATTTCATTGGGTCATATCCTGTACTATGTTCTAATAACATACACATATGCAATTAAGTTGGTAACTCCTTACCTATGATTTGTAGAACTTAATCATCACTTAACTTGCATACTAATCTTTTATGATAATTAATGTTCCTTGTTAATTATCAAGATTACGGACGATTTAGATTATTACTATCATTCTAATGAATGATCCACAGAGATCTATAATTTCGATCCTCAACCTGAATGATCTGTCAGTAATAAACTCTAGGAACAAATGATTAAATATCATCAATAACATAAACTAAGAAATTAAGTCATTAAATATTGATTTCTAGGACACAACTCTAACATCACGGACATCATCTAGCCTTGCATTTGCTTCATGCCCCTCTCCATAAGCTTTCTTGAAGCAAAATGACAAAAATATAAGCTTGTACCGAGAAGGCCACGTGTCAATTCGGGGTCAAATTTGAAAGTATACGGATCAAACCAATTATCCCCTTGAATTGTTAACATATTTGCTCTTTCTTCATCGCCGATGCTTTTGCAAGAGGTTAAAAGATGCCGACGCAAGTGTGAAGTCCCCGAGCCTTTGGCCTTACTCAAAGTACTTCCACAATGTTTGCATACCACCTTCATAGCTCCAACATCAAGAAAGTGATCCCAAACCACAGATTTTTTCTTCGATCGAGTCGATCTAGTTTCAATGGTCTCACTTCGGCTCTCACTTTCCTCCACGATAGCATCGACATCAAGAGTTGGTTGATTACCAAATAGTGGCATTGCAACCCTACAAAAGAAAAAGTACAGATAAGAAATGAAACCACTTAGAAACTATGGGCTATGGGCTCTTTTGTTGCTTGCTGTTACAAACACACAGTTTTATGAAATATTTGTTCTCTAATCCTTAAATTGATAACAGAATAATCATGTAACTAGGGTTAATTGTTTGAAATCTATGGCTCAGATACAGTAACAGCGGAATGCAGTGCGAAGGGCCTGAACCAGATTTATTATAAACAGACCCTAATAAACATAATTTTCGATTATGAACCAGGTTCATCATAGATCAGACTGAGCCTCAACACAAGCACACAAACAAATCAACAAGGCTCAGATACACATTTTCGATTTGAGGCAACAACAATCAATAGATCAATCAACACAGTGCCTCAATCAAGTAGCACAAAATTATACTTAAACTAAACATAATTTTATCAAGACTATTTTACCTGAAAAGCTAGACGAACTTGAGGGCTAGGCTGAAGGTTAAGCTATGCTCGAGTTGTTGGAGTTGTGTCCTAGAAGTCAATATTTAATGACTTAATTTCTTAGTTTATATTATTGATGATATTTGATCATTTGTTCCTAGAGTTTATTACTGACAGATCATTCAGGTTGAGGATCTGAATTGTAGATCTCTGTGGATCATTCATTAGAATGACAGTAATAAATCTAAATCGTCTGTAATCTTGATAATTAACAAGGAACATTAATTATCATAAAAGATTAGTATGCAAGTTAAGTGATGATTAAGTTCTACAAATCATAGGTAAGGAGTTACCAACTTAATTGCATATGTGTATGTTATTAGAACATAGTACATGACATGACCCAATGAAATAAATATATGGATTGTGTTGTGTGTCATTGTTTATTTCATATGAGTTTGATTCTAAGTTTGAGATGGTTTAACTTTTCCACATGAGGATAGGTTCAATAAATATCGTCTACCGTTGATTCCTGATAAGGGTTGCTATGCGGACTTTATTTATGTTCTCTTGAATTGTGCGGGGAAAAATTGTTCATCAAGAAAACCGTATGTCCCTCATTAGTATACCTAGTGAGTGATGATATCTGTTTGGACCCCTTGATGGAGTTGGATTGTTTGGCCAACTTGTACAATCAACTCTAGATCAAGAAATGTATAATTTGCAAGAATGACACATTCCTATCTTGGATTATACAGTGATATCATGTGACATAAGAATCAGACAAGGAGATACTTTTATTTCTTATGCATGATTGAGATATTGTAGCAGTATATTATTTATGCGAATTGGAAATCATAACGTGTTGCTAGATACTGCTTATGATTTTTGGAATTAAATAGCGATATAATTCCATGGCCAACGTAGCATAAATCCTCAAAGGGTCACACAAATAGGACTTTAATCACACAGTGCATTATTTATTTATTCGCAGCAGTGTATTGCGAAAATATGATAAGTTGATTAATTAATTATATACCGTTGCGAACCGTTATAATTAATTAAGTCAAGGAGATCATATAGAAATAAATTAATGCATTAACTAATCCTAAAATAATTATTAATAAGTTAATAATTAATTTTGTTCAACACAATTTAATTATAGGAATTAAATAGAGCTTATGGACCTTTATTTAATTAGTAAATTAAAGGTCCGATTTGAGTACAAGAGAAAGGTCCATTAATTAATTGAATTAGTGGACATTTAACACACCACAAAATGGGCTTGATAGCCCATATAGTGGCTGCCCTAATAGGGGTAAAAAGGTCCCTAAAGTTTGTGGAGTGGTTGGTCTATAAAATGAGGTCATTTGGAGAGAGAAACCCTAGCCACCATAGCCTTTTCTCTCCCTCTTCCTCCTAGAACGAAAATTAGAGAGAAAATTTCAAAATTTTCATCTATTTCTCTTGCTCTTAATCCACCTCAAATGCTCATGTGTTGAGCCTTCTCCCTTCTCCATTAATTAAACTAGTTAATTGAAAGAAGTAGAAGGGAGAAAACCTTGGAGATTAGTTGCTCTCATCTTTCTTGCTAGCACAAGTTGAAAGATGAGGTGATTAAACTTCTAGGTGGACTCGAGGCGGCCGCCGGCGACTTGGTGGTGAAGGAGAGCACGCCACCGACTCCCATGCATTGGTCGAGCCTCGCGGATACGATTCCGCGAGAGGTAATCGATTCCTTTCCTTTTCTCATGTGTGTGTTGATTGCTTAGCAAGATCATTTGTGCTTGATGTTTAATTAAGTTAATAAGTAATTAAAATTGAAAATTGATCACTTTCTAACACGAGCTAGGCGTTGGATCTAATCGATAAGGGTTTCGTGAGAAACAAGAGAGAGCCACCTACAATTTAAGGGTGAGGCAAGGCTACTAAACTTCAAGAAGAATGTCATTAAACAAATAAACCTAAATCGAGCATGTGCAACTAAAAGTAACAGATCAGGTTATAATCCTTGGTACAAGTTATGTGCTAACAAGACAATGTAACAGTGCACAAACATCAGGTTCAAAGATTAAAAATAATAATCAAGTATCAGTAGACATAAAATTTAGTAAACTGTTCTATACTATTTGAAATTGCAATGTTATTTGAAAAAAAATTAAGGGTAAACCTTTACTGCATACTCTAAAAATCCCATTCTAACTGAACTGATACATGTTGCATTTCAATAAAAAGTGGAAATAAATGAACCAAAACTACCATTCTGACTTAACTGATACATGTTGCATTTCAATAAAAAGTGGAAATAAATGAACCATAACTACCATTATAAGCCTGGTGATAAATAAATTGAAGTTGCTTGTATACAGGCATTCACCTACCAGGTGGTTTTACACTAAATTTTTTTTTCAAGCATTCAAGTGCTAATTTTTATGTTGTGGGCTGTGTATGACAGCACTAGAATCCTACCAGGTGGTTTTCCAGTAGTTGTCAAATCCTATTGGTATAATGCTAGTTAGCTAGTAGAAATCAAAACAAGTTGTCAAATCCTATAATGCTAGTTAGCTAGTAGAAATCAAAACAAATAGTAAATAATAAAAATGAATAAATAGAAATAAAAATTATCCCAAGCATTACTGTTTTTTTTTTTCTGAAAATAACCTTAGAGTGCTTTGGTCTTTAACAGAAGAAAGAGGTTGGTAGAATTCTAACTTTGCAACCAGTCTCACATCCAATCCATCTTTATCTGCCATTTTTTTCAACTCTACCAATGGTGTCCATCCCTATAAGCTGAACAGAAAGAAGAAGAACACAAGCCAATTAAAATCTAGAACAATAGTTTCCAAAAGTGCTATCTATTTCAATCATTTGCTTGCTCTTTCGCAAGAGTTGACCATAAATTTACAAGCCAATTACTGGTATTTGGTACCAACACTTTAAGTACAGATCTGATATGACATTCAGACTATGGGTTTGATTATGTAGATGTTCAGTATTAGACAATGTAGTTCTTCAGAGAGTTATAAAGATACAATGCAAGTACCAGCGTGTCATACATGACAACAGAACTTCCTGTGCTGACAAACAGTTTATACATATATCAATGCAAGTACCAGGTTTGTTTAAGAATAAGAACCAAATTAAACAATTCTGGTCTTAAAATAAGTGAAACCTAACTAGACGAGATCATGAGAAATCATTTACAAGAGAAAACTAGCAGATTTTTCCTTCTCTGCTTCAGCCTTCTTTTTCTGCTCCTCCAACCTCTCCTTCTCCTATTTCTACATTGAACAGAAAACAAAGAAGATATCATAACTTATTTGTATTTGTTTCAAAATAGTCAATTAACAGTGTACCAAGGTGCCTTTGTAAGTTCAACCAGTAAGTATATTGCCCCACCTCCTTGCAAATAAAACCCTACAATTTTACAATTTGCAAATCTGATCCTCCACATTTAATAATTCTCTTTGCAACCCTGATTTTATTTTTTAACTGTTTGATGAATGGCTGACATTAATCATGCACAAGAAATTTGAATTTAAGGATGATTTGGATTACATAACAATTTACACGTGCCAGTAAAGATAAATTTCAACAATTAACAACAAAAAACACAAAAAAAAACCCAACAATTAGAAGCATAATTGGCTTTTGTGCTAGGCTTGTACTGATTCTCTGAAAAATTCAAGCTTTCGTACAAGTGAAACTAGTATGAGCAAAAATTCAAGCATAATTCTTCATCAAGTCCCAAAAATAAAAAAATCTAAATGCCCCAAAATCAAATCCAAGCTTTTTTGCTCGGCTTCAACACCAATTGAGAGTCGACTTTCAACAGAGATAGAGAGAGAGAGAGAGTACAAGGAAGCTTACCCAATTGAGAGCGAAAAAAGGTGGAGGTCGGCGCTTGCGCAAGAGAGAGAGCGACTTTCAACAGAGACAGAGAGAGAGAGAGGTCGGCTTGCGCTTGAGAGGTCGGTGGAGGCGACAATGGCGATGGCGAGCTTGAGAGAATGAGAGTTGAGATTGTCGAGAGGCAGAGATAGGCGGAGCGTCACTCGACTCGAGTTAGGATTGAGGGCCTGAAGAAGAAGAACTCGATCTTCAGTCGAGCTTAGACATGTGTGAGGGCCGAGCCAAGTTTTCGGACCCTACTCGAAATTAGCTCGACCCAGTCAGGAAGATCAGTGCGCCCGATCCGTAAGCCCACGGATGGACCCGGCCCAATCCCAGGCCTAACTCGCACGGATTGACATCCTCGACAGCCAGGTTAAGCGGCTGTTTGGTATAGCCGAGTGTCTTTTTATTAATATTTAAGAATTTTAAAATTAAAATGTTGAATCCAAATTGTTGATCTTATTCAATTTAACGAGCGATGTGTTTTCATATAATTTTTATAAACTTTAGAGTCGATTTGATACTTGATTAAGTAACTAAATTATGAATGTATTATAATTAATCTGTTATAGTTAATCAGATTCGTTCATTTGTTGACAACTTGATCTAATATTAAATCAACTCCAAAATTTATAAAACTTATATGAAAATGCATCATCAGTAAAATTGAACAAGATCAACGGTTTGGATTCAATATTTTAATTTTAAAATTTTCAAATATTAAAAAAAAACACTGTCTGTACCAAACAGCCGTTTAAAAGCGGCTGTCGAGGATGCCAATCCCGCTCTCATCGGAATCCGAATCCTGTGGCGCGCGACACTGACCGTCCGATCAGATCTCGACGGTTCATTTTTTTCGGGCCTTACAATCGGGTTACATGCACGGGGCTCCCTCATCCATCTAGATCTGATCGGACGGTCATGTGCCGCGCTACATGCTGTGTCGCGCGCCACAGGATTTGGATTTCTCGCACCGTCCCACCGAGAGCATAAGACCTGTTCCGGTGTGAAACAGGTTCAGATAAGACAGTCTTCCCTGCAAATATTTCTTGCGAGTTTCGGCCTCCCGCCGCGGAATCGTATCCTCTGCTGACCTTTAAAGGTCAGCAGAGGGCTGACGTTTTGATCCAGCCGTCTGATTGCAATCTAGGGTAAGAAAATCTGTTCAAAAAGATGCGCTAAAATTTTTCCGTTCCGTCTAATTCATTGCCTCTCCCCTTCGTTATTTCCTTTTATTTCTGGTGTCCCCTCCATTTCTCTCTTCTGAGAAGACCTAGATCCGACACCTCCTCCGTCCTTTCTCGATCTCGATTCTTCTGTACGCGAGAGCAAAACTACGGAGAGGGAACGAGCGAGCGAGATACTGACGCCAGCCAAGTCTATGGCACAGGAGATTTCAGGAGCAAGATGCAGAGGACAAATGAAATTTTTTATATTTAGATTAACAAAGAAACTTCCAAAATATTTTCACACCATTTTTCATTCTTTTGCAACACATCCAGATAAGGAGGACAAATGGAAAAAAAAGGAAACAGATGGCAAACTAATGGAAGATCCAACAAAATTTAAAATCTAACACTGATATGGAGTTTTTGCTTCTCTAAGCTGCTCTTATTTTTCAAACTTCGAAGATTCAATGTGCACGATACAGACAAATTAAGCCTAGAAAAAAGAATGATATGGGCAATTGTCGATCTCACACAGTGGGTTATGTATTGGTTACATATGCACCATATTACCGATGCAATACTCATGCAGACCGCTTCATTACTCCTTAAAACAGGAAATTGATAGGAGGCTACTGAGGGTGAATAGGGCCGCACCGAGAGGCACACGTGTGGAAAGGTAGCCACGTGAGGCACGTGATATCACAACAACTTTTCTGAATAGAATTAAATTTGTAAATCCAACGGATACAAATGTCCTGTGAAGAATTAAATTCTGAATAGAGTTAATCTGGTAACAGATATGAGCTCCACATAATTAACAACTTATCTGATTTCTATTGTTTTCGAATACAATATATCTATTTTGAGATAGTTGATAATTCTTTTAAAAAAATTATGCTATGTAACAGGATGATAAGACTCCTTCCATTGGACCTGAGCTTATGTTATAGTAAAGATTTTAATTTTTAAGTTATATGATCTTGCAAGGCTCTTAAAGCTTGTTCCAGCAAACAGGAATTCATGATGCAATTAGATAAAAGAGGAAGAATTTTGAGACATGCTAGTATTTTGCTGATCCTAATTACACAGATCTTTGGCCCTTATGCCAAAGTATGATGAGACACCTGCTATTGCAAGAAGTTGATTGCTAAAATGAAATATATTTAGATCAACTAAGCTGCAAGCCACGAATGTGAGCATTGAGGAAGACTTGTTTACTTGGTAGAGCATAATGTTTTAATGTTGTTTAATATTTTGTGACATTAAACAATATTTTTTTTCTTGTATGATTTGGTTCATTAATTCTAGCATGAATTGTATAAGCTTTTAAGCTTCTCTGGTAAATTTTGAGCAACTGTGATATTCTAGAATATTTTTGTTTTGGTATAATCAGAATCAATTTAGCAAAGTGAAACAGTACTAATTGCAAGAATGTTGTTGTTGTATCACTTTATCTTTTTATTGCTCTAATTTGCAAGAAGTATCAACTCTTAAAGTAAAATTGCATAAACAAAATGAGGGAAGAGCAACATATGCTTGGCAGAAAATGGTTCTGAATTTTTTCCATTTGCCAAAAAGATTATATCTTCCCATAAGAGTACTGGGTGATTATCATAGAAAACAAACGATAATTGCAAATCGAAATAAACAAAATTGGATTCACATTCGTAGCCAACTACATATTCAAACCCAGCTATTGTAATTGTCAACTCAAACTACAGCATAATCAATACCAAGTAAAGCTAACTCAGTAATTGAAGCTGATTTTACATCAACACGTCCTACCTACTTTAACAACAAAGTTTGGCCCTCCTCGGTTGCTGAAGTCGGTAATTCAATGACAGGATCAGTGCTGATCTCCTCCTCTTCAACCAGCAGATTTCATGACAACGGGATGCAAACGAGCATGATTCCGCCGAAGGCGATGGCGATGTTCCGCCGCCAGTGGACGAAGAGGTAGTAGGACCCACCTGTCATGCCCACACCTTGCTGCTGAAATCTCACGGTGCCATAGACGTGGCTGGCGTCAGTATCTCGCTCGCTCGTTCCCTCTCCGTAGTTTTGCTCTCGCGTACAGAAGAATCGAGATCGAGAAAGGACGGAGGAGGTGTCGGATCTAGGTCTTCTCAGAAGAGAGAAACGGAGGGGACACCAGCAATAAAAGGAAATAACGGAGGGGAGAGGCAATGAATTAGACGGAACGGAGAAATTTTAGCGCATCTTTTAGAACAGAGATTCTTACCCTTGGATTGCGATCGGACGGCTGAGTCAAAATGTCAGCCCTCTGCCGACCTTTTAAAGGTCAGCAGAGGATACGTTTCCTCCCGGCGCTCTCTAGAGTTCCGACCCTGGCTTGTCTAACTCGTACTTGTCAGTTGTCACGATGAGGCGCCGCAAGTACGCCCCTGGCCAAGGCGGCAAGCCTTCCACCTCCTCCGCCGCCGATTCCACCTCTAACTACGCAGCCCCGGCTGATTCCAACTCCACATACGCCGCCGCCGCCGCCCTCGCCGAAAACTTCCTAGCCAACATCTCTCAAAACATGCCCTTGAACCTTCTTCTCCCGTTCCAAAACCCTAACCCTAATCTCGCTTATCAGCCTAATCCAGCCCTCCTCCTCCAAAACCCTGCCTTCTTGCCAAACCCTAGCCTTAATCCTAATCCCACCCCTGTTCTTCCCAATCCGAACTCCATGCCTAACCCTAACGGAAGTTCTTCGGAGTCGCTGAAATGGTTGCTCAAGAAGGCGATAGATTTGACGAAACAGGCGCATGAGGAGCTCTTGTCGGCTGGAGAGAGCGTTACAGGATATAAGGTGGCACGGTACGTTCTTGCCTCGTTAGGCACCGATTCATGGGACTCTCTAGGAATTCAAATGAAGGATGTGGCGCCTCTCCAACAGATTTTCCAAATTGAGGGCAGGGTAAGTTCTTCTTTTTGCCCCCATTTAATAATCCTATTTCTATAGAATGCTCTATACTTTTCTCTAAATTGATCAACTCTTGGGCATCAATTAGTTTCTCAAGAATAGTAGCTGTTAAAGTTTAAGCCAATTTACTGATGATGTACTTAAAGAGTTATTGAAAGTTCTTTCTTTGATGATGGAGTTCTTCCATCTTATTATTGATGATGCACTTAAATTATACAAATGGGTTGTTTGCTCTTTTAGCAATTTCCAACCAATTATTTCGATTTTTTCCAAATTTCACATTTGATATTTAGATAAAGTCCGGTTCATCCAGTAACTGCAATTAAGCACAGACCAGGAAATGTGAAGCAACTCGTGATGATTGTTCTTTGATTTTTAAGGTAAGTGATTTTGTGCATTGCTTTGTGATGACTCGTGGCATAATCACACTGTACGAATTGGAAGTAGAGATATGCAAAAATGAGGGCGTGAATCAGTTTGAGAATCTCATGCTGGGTCCTTTCCTTCGCCACCCAGTCATCACTCGTTATTTCTCGCTGCCTCCTGATCGTCAGATGCCTGTTAAAATTACCACGGGGGATGTCATCACCTTTTTAGGAGATATTTTGAATGAACCTAACCGGTCTGTTGTTATGCTTGACGAGCTATTGACCTATATTGCAAAGAAGAAGAAGGTTGATAGAGCTGAGAAGCTTGGTGTACATATTAAGGATTTGGGGTGCGTATGGAACCTTACTAACTCCTCTTTTTTGCTCTTTTTTCGCGATCTCCTTTGCTAATTTCTAGAAATACTGTCTTTTTCTGTGCAGTGCCATTGTAAGATATATAAGGGAGGCTAGGAGAGGAGAACAAATGATCTTTATGGAAGTGACCAAGAAGTCCCATGATACTAATACAGAGGGAAAATCAAATCGTACTAAGAAACGGCCTTCTAAAGGAGAGAGTGTGGGCTATTCTGAATCAACTAAGAAATTTTCTGACAGCAGTTTGGAGGCTCAAAAGCGTGAAAGACCTGGCAAGCGGGAAAGAGAACTTACAAACAAAGAAGATGTTGATTCCTCAGAGGAGATAAATAGATTTGGTTCTGAGAAGGAAAAGCTTGACAGACGGTTCAGTTATATCTCCTCTACCTTCGAGACCTTTCAAGGTAAGCACACCCGTTTTATTTCATCTGATGAAGGAAGCGATGCTGACTCGAGTGATGAGGAAGAAAACAACAATGTTGTGAATGTGGATCTGAATACTAAGAGCACTTGCCCCTATCCTTCCACCACCGAAGAATTAGCTCGACTTAGGTTGCAATCGGATCCAAAGCATAAATCAGGCAAGTCTAAGGGAAACGGAACTGGCAAGAAAGTAAGGAAAAGAAAGGCTATGGAGGCAGAAAAGGATGCACTGTCCATGAAGTCTTCCAAAAGGAGGAGGCTTCTTGCCACTGACAGCTCGAAGCATTTTATATTATGTAGGGAAGATCTAGAGAGGTTTATTGCAATCTGGAAAGAACCTTGTCGGATGCGCTCAATATCGGAGGTATCGTTATTTTGTAGAATTTTTTTCTTCTACTTATCGACCTAGATTTCGAGTTCTTTTTATTCCAGTTGACTTTATGTTTGCTGTTTATGCAGGTTGTGGAGTTGATGCAGACCATTTACAATCTTGAGAATAAGGATCGTAAAAGGATGAAATGGCTTTTTTCTATATTCCCTTGTATTGGGTTGCTAAATGTTGCTGTGAGTTCACATTCTTTTAGTTTTACTCCCTGCACTTTGCCTGAAGTTGTTTTCCTTAAATGCATTTGGCTTTTCATTGTTTTCAAGCAGTCGAGGAACCATTTTCCAATTTCCATTAAAATTGATCTCGTATTTCTTCTTTCTTAGTATCATGTAACATGAATGGTTTGTTGTGATTCCACCAAAGGTTTATTATATTATTCCAGTACCTTATAATGGGTTTCAATATATTTTACTTGTTGCTTCATTTCTATTTTTCCAACTGCTGCTGGAGTGTTCTCCATATTATTTGATGGGCATTATTGTTCGTATCTTCCTATCATTCTTTCAGTTTTCATGACTTATTTAATGCTTTGCTAATTGAACAAGCTGTATTTGCTAGAGATATGTAGTGTCCTTATTTATCGTCATCTTTTTTGGTTAGATATTTGTTTTAGCTTCAGTGTGTTTTGGAGACTTTGTGTGTGTCGATGACAATCTTTCTTAATTAGAATTATATGGAAATGGTGCAGGTGAATGCCATTCGAAATGGTTCGTTGGATAGTCTCTATGATACAATGCAAGCCCTTGATGAAAATGAAGGTCCAGGTGCAAGTTCTGAACCATCTGATGTGCTTATAGAGGTTGGATCCTCAAATAAAGATAAAGTGGTCACTGAAATTCGTAAGTATCTATCGTCTGTGTTTTCTTCTACATTTGTTTTTGCTACTCATGCAAGACTGGAGTACGATTTGGTCTCTTGTTATTATGTCAAGTTCCATAGCCTTTAATACTGGTTGATAGGTCTGACTTGAAAACTTAATTACATAGGTAAAACGTTATTCAGCTTTTTTGGATTCTGTTGGGAAGCCAGCGGTCTAGTTGCCACTGTTGTACCAACACTGTTCAGAGAATACACACACACACACATATATATAGTGGTCATTAAATTGAAAAGTTATACAATCTATCTTTTTTGCAGAAGTTGCCTCTAAGATTGGGTTTTGTATTGAAGAAATCATCAGGAAGATAACCAACTATTTTGAAGCAAACAATTCTTGTGTACAAAATGAGACCTTATCTGTGAAGTATCTACTTGATTGTGCAGCATGGGTGTCAAGTCAGTTCTCTGTTGATGAATTTACTGCTCTTGGTCATGGGCATTTATTGGCCTTCTTGCAACAGCATTTTCTTCTACTGCCTCCTAAGATACGCAGTATTTTCAGTGGGCAAGTTGACAAGTCTTGTTTCTCCCTCATCTCCATACATGATCGCCAACTGGGATTGTTACTCTCGCAAGAACTTGTAAAAAGCAAAAATGATATTTTCATTCTATTGAGGAAGCAGTTTCCAACAATGAGCTTTCATATGTCAGGGAATGATCTCGAGAAAATTAAATGCACTGAGAATCCAAGTGGTGTCTTGTTTTCCCAAACTTTATTACTTCAGCATACGTACCGAGATGGCCAAAACTCTGAGTTGAGCTTGGTATCCACAAGTGAGGCCTTGAAGTGTCTTCTAAAGGCACCATTTCTCTCAGATTTGATGTCATGGTCACATTGGGAACATGCATATGCTCCATCATTGGGTTCATTCTTTGACTGGTATTTGTCGCAGGGCTGTCTCGGGGATTTGGTATGCATTGCAACAAGGGATGGCAAGTTTATTCGGGTCGAACCATCAGCTACTGCTGATCAGTTTCTAGAGGCTTTTATTCAACTGTCGCCATTCTGGGTTGCAGTTAAGCTTCTTTCTTTGTTGTACCTGTATAGTGGTTCGAGTAGCATGCCAGTATCCCTTCTTAAGCTCTATGCTGAGAGGGCAACTGGTATCTTAGTAAGAGACTCCGATGATTTAGCCCAAGCTAACACAAGTGCATCTCAAGCTGACACTGATTCGAAGGTTCGTGTTGTTGCCAGGTTTATACTCGATTGCCTTGGCCAATTGCCATCTGAGTTCTGGCCTTTTGCGGCAAACATCCTTCTTTCTGGCCTGCAAACTGTGACCAAGGATGTCTGCACAACCTTATTGTCTGAGTGCAGTACGAGCCGGCAGCGCTTCATACTTCACGACATTGGCCTATCACTTGGTTTTGTAGAGTGGGTTGAGGATTACCGTCACTTCATTCTGACTGGTGGAGTTGGCCACGTGAAGGAGGATCCTAGTTTATTTGAAAAAAATACGTATAGTAACTCAAACAGGATCCTAAGTGTTGTTAGTAAGGGCCCTGCGGTCAAATTTGGGGTGACTTCTGGCTCAGGGGATCATAATGTAGGTGATCCTAATGATAATGCAGCATACGCTAATGAAGTTGCAGCTGATGAACTCCCTAACACAGATGATAAGGCTCATGTGGAAGCGTCTACTGTCATAGAGACCATTCGCCGCGAGGAGTTTGGTCTAGACTCAAATCTGAATGCGACTGAAAGTGGCTTGTTAAGGAAGCAGCATGCTCGTCTTGGCAGAGCTCTCCATTGCCTTTCACAGGAACTATATTCGCAAGATTCACACCTCCTCCTTGAGCTTGTAAGTCTATTGTTAATTGTTTGAAATAAATGTATGTAATGTTGTAGGATTTTGACCTCATTTCAATAACCATTGAGGAGCTAAATCGCCAAAATTTTGTACCATTGATTTTTTTTGCTTGATGCATACTAAAATGAAGTAGAAACAATGTTGTCTTCTGTGTGCACATATCCGATGATACTGATAATATATAATATGAATTTATTTTGCTATTTGAATGCAATTTAAAATAATATTTTGAGATATCAGCGGCACCGGTTTGGCACCCAAACCATTGGCATTGAATTCATCATGTTAAAAATCAGTCTTCTGTATCTGCGAGTAATAAAATTGGGTTACTATAATATGACTGATTTTATGATTGTGGGTATATTTCAGGCAGGTTTAAGGTCCCTTTTATAAACAGTAGCTCACAAGTTTTTTTAGAAGTATTACCTTTTGCACAATAATATAACTTTCTTTTATGAAAGTGAAGTATTTAATTGTGGTGATTGATCTTCTTAAATTTCTGCTATCTAGGTCCAAAATGCTGATGACAATATATATCCTCAGTCAGTGGAGCCTACTCTGGTATTCATCCTGCAGGAAACTGGCATCATTGTTCTGAACAATGAGAGTGGATTCACTGCTCAAAACATCAAGGCTCTCTGCGACGTAGGGAATTCGACCAAAAAGGGATCAAATGCGGGATATATTGGGAACAAGGGCATTGGATTCAAATCTGTTTTCCGGGTATGTTCTTACTGTTTATTTTGCCTTGTTTTTCTGTTTGTTGAATATTATTATGTGACAGTAACTTTGGTTTCTGCAAGGATTCTGTTTGTGAAAGTGGCTTTGTTTGTTATTATTCCTCTGTAGAAGAAGCCTCTTAATTGTTATATTACCAGCACCTAGGTTGCATTGTGCTTGTGGGTTCTACTTGTCATTTGGATGCCTGTTATGGCACAAGTCACATATGCTGGGCTGCTGGCTTAAGCAACCAATAGGCTGTTACTGCCTCATCACACAATGCTGTAGCAGGAATGAGATGAATCTAGCTGAAATCATTTCTGACACTATCTATTCTGTTTCTTTACAGGTAACTGACGCTCCGGAGATCCATTCTAATGGGTTTCACATCAAGTTTGACATTACCGAAGGCCAGATTGGCTTTGTGCTTCCCACTGTGGTCCCACCTCGTGATATTAACAAGTTCAGCTGCTTGCTACCTGCTGAAGATGGTGGGACCCATGATTTCTCTCATTGGAATACATGCATAGTTCTTCCCTTCAGAAAAAATTCTGATACGGGTCAAACTGATGTGCTTGTTCTGTCAACGTTTGCTGACCTCCATCCCTCATTGCTTCTCTTCCTGCATCAAATCCAGTGTATCAAGTTCAAGAGCATGATTGATGGTACTTATCGATCCATGAGAAAGCAGTATCTTGGTCATGGCATAATTAGAATTTCTGACGGGAGTGATAAGATGAGCTGGTTAGTTGTTAGCAAGAACCTGTCTGGTGGGATGGTGCACCCTGATGTGCAAACAACAGAAATTGCCATGGCCTTCACTCTTGAAGAGGTTAACTTGGGTGATTACAGGCCATCTTTGATTCATCAGCCAGTTTTTGCCTTTCTTCCTGTACGGAATTATGGGTTGAAATTCATACTACAAGGGGATTTTGTCCTCCCTACTTCCAGAGAGGAAGTAGATGGCAACAATGCCTGGAATCAGTGGCTCTTATCCGAGTATCCTTCTCTCTTTCTTGCAGCTCTGGGTTCTTTTTGTAGCCTCCCTTGCTTTAGAGACCACCCTGGAAAGGCGGTGAGCGCTTTCATGAGTTTTGTCCCACTTGTAGGTGAGGTCCATGGCTTTTTTGCTCACCTCCCTCAGATGATTATTGCCAAGTTGCGAACTGCCTGTTGCATGATTTTGGATAAACCAGGACCATCGCAAATGGTACCACCATTTCGTGTCCTAAGAGGCTGGAATGAACAGGTTCGATTATTATTTTCTGATGTGTTGCTTGAGAAGTCCTTGGGTCTTGGTTATCTCTCCGGAGATGTTGAATTATCTGATCCATTAGCAAGGGCCCTTGGAATTCGTGACAATGGACCTAGAGTTCTATATGATGCCATGTCAACATTATTCAATAATAAAGATGTCCCTGAGGATTTGCTGGGGATGGATTGGCTATCAGCCTGGCTAGTAACACTTCACTCGGCACTACCGGCCCATTCTACTATGAGGCATTTTGATGACCCAGGTTTGGAAGGTGACATTTTAGATGGCCTGAGAAAAATCCCATTTATTCCCCTTTCAGATGGCTCGCGCTGCTCGGTTTCTGAAGGCTATATTTGGTTGCCATGTGATGTCTCTGGTGTGGGATTTGAGGACCAGTATGGAGTGAAAGAATTTCCCCTTCTTTATGCCAGTCTCCACACTGTTGACCCTCTGCTCCTCACTGCCCTGAGCTCAAACAAATACCTTGCACATGAGGGAAGAGCTGATGAACTAACAGAGATGCTTCTCAAAATTGGAGTAAGAAAGCTCTCTTCCCATGAAATCATAAAAAGCCATATACTACCAGCTTTGTCTGAGAGCACCATAGGTTCTGACCTGAAGAAAGAGCTGATGGTGGAGTATTTTGCATATATATTGCTCCATTTCCAGTCTGCATGTGCAATTTGTCAGTCTCAAAAGGCCGGGATAATACTGGAACTGCGCAATAAACCTGTGCTGCTTACAAATCTTGGTCATGTTTCCCTGGCCAACACACCAGTCCATTTTGGCAAGGAATATGGTGGAACTGTTGATAGGAAGAGGTTTATTGCCGTGGACTTCAATTGGTATGAAGTTGATACGGCTTATCTGGCACATCCTAGTACCCGATTTTTATCAAATGGATCACTCAAGTGGAGGGACTTTCTCAAGGAATTGGGTGTCACGGATTTCATTTCGGTTACTCAAACCCAACGAATTCTTTCTGACAGTTCCTCCGTTGTGACTGATTGGGTGTCCATGGAGTTGGCCAGGATACTCTCTGTCCTTTCTACCAAGAAGAATAGGAGTGGTTCGATCTATCTTTTGGAGGTGCTTGATAAGATTTGGGATGAAAATTACAGCGACAAGGTGTTTATGGGTGATGAGAAGTCTGGTGCTCATTCCTCCTTTGTGAAGAGCCTGCATGAGGTAAAATGGATTGCTTCAAGCGCAGACGAAAACCTTCACTACCCACGCAATATATTCTACGATTGTGCAGATGTGCGGTCACTTCTGGGTGCAAATGTACCTTATGCTTTGCCACAGGTTAAGTCTCTTTGTGTTTATTGTCGTGCTTCTCTTCTTCTATAGGAGCTGATGAATGTTATGTGAGAGCATGGGCATTACTTAGCTTGCACCACATAATTCATATCTAATTGGTAGATTGTGATTGCACAGATTACAAGCAAGTCACTCTTGAAGGAGATTGGGTTTAAGACTGAAGTTTCACGAGGAGAGGCATTGTCAGTCCTCACCTCATGGGCCAAAACTCACCTTCCTTTTAAAGCTAGGTATATGCACATGATTTATGTTTTTGTATGGTCTTTGCAAAAAAATGTTAGAGAGTTGGACTAGCTTATTTACCTGAAGTTAGGAAAGTTTAATTTATTATTATAGTGCAGATCCCTTTTGTTTTGGAGTACCAGATAGGCAGATAGTATGACATCCACTAGTCTGAGTTCTGATTGGATTGGATGCTTGGTGTTCCTTTTTTCCCACTAGTTAGTTTTGGTTGATTCTGGCTTGGGTACCAAGGACAACCAAGTACATTGAAAATATGAAAAACTCACACTGCACTGGTTGATTGGAGTTGGGAAATTTCATTTTGTTATACTAGTGTGCATCTCTTCTGCTTCCAAGGATTCAGATAGAATGGCAGTTTGTTTTTTAAATCTGGCATATAAATGCAAGGATAAGCCAAATCTAATGAAAATGTTTAAAATGTGGCAATACACTTTACTGAGTTCGCTGTATAAAATATTAAGAAGCAATTTTATGCGAAGTTGTACAACCTAGAAATTTAAGTTCCCACATTCTTTTCTTGTTACAGTGTTGATCAAATGTCAAGGCTCTACAATTACATATCTGAGGGGATTGCCAATTCAATGCTAAGCTTAAACCAAAATTTTCTGGGAAGTACTTTCATTTTCACCCCATTTCAAGGTTCGCTATCCAGTGATGTGTCTCTAGGTAAAATGTTATCAGCAAAGGAGGTCTACTGGCTGGATCCTACTGGCTGTTTTGAGATGACAAAAGAACTTGTTCTTGCAAGGAAGAGTAAGCGTTGCCCTTGTAAAATGCTGGCAGCGGTTTATCCTGGACTGCAGGATTTTTTTGTCACAAGGTGTGGGGTGCCTGATGTTCCTCCTTTCACAAAATATGTTGACATATTACTGGATCTGTCAACTGTTGCTTCGCCTACAATAGCATCTCATTTGGTAAATCTCTCTCATTTTTTATGGACACAAGTAGCATAGTATAACATGATTTAAGTGTCTTCTGTATTCTTGTTAGAAAATCCCACTGTAAATTCTAACTCAGTAATGAAGTTTCAGATTCATGCAGATGGCTATATATTTATAGTAGTTAAACTAAGCATCCAACAAAATATGAATTAAATTAGTTGAGTTCCTTCAAGATTACGTGAGATAAATAACTTAACTTACAATTTTTTTGTGGAATATAAGGGTAGTATTCTTCCAAATAATTGCATAGAAGTATTTCATTTTTCCTACTTTCTTTTGACAGGTTGCTCGTGTAATTATGAAATGGGTGAATGACATTGAATCGAAAACCGCCAGATATGATGATATTTTGAAGCTGAAGGAGTTGATCCACAAAGTAGAATACAAGATCCTGCCAACTGTTAGAGGAAAGTGGGTTTCCCTTCATGCTTCTTTTGGTTTGACCTGTTGGGTTGATGATGAGAAGCTCGTGCAACACTTTGAAAATGTTTCGACTGTCAACTTTCTGCGGCTCTCCCAACTTGAGAGTGATACTAATGGAAAGATTGCCTCGTTTATGAAATCTTTAGGCATCCAAGCTATTTCAAAGGTGTGTGTAGAGATTATTTCTGAGCCTTTAATACTCAGGTGTTTTGTTGATTTAAAGCTGCCTCATAAATAGAAAATGTGGACTAGATTCTTGTTTATTCTCTTGAAAGTTCTCAACTTCTAGTCCAGGTTTGGCAATTCGTACGACTGAAATTTTTCATTTTTTTTAAATCATTATGGTTTTATACTTCTATCTGAATGACCAAATAAACACCGTAATCTCTTTGATATCAACTTATTAGATGAGAAGCATAGTACAAATCATAGCCAACTCCAAATTGTCTTATGTTCTAAAGGTTGAAAATATCTTTTGACTTTTCCTTTGGTTTTTTGTTTGCTTTCCTTGAGCAGGTAGTATCCCGTGAGGTAGTACACTATGATTTGGTAAATGATGTACAGAAAGTTTGTCTAGTAAATTGGGCTCTCCCGTATGTGCAAAGATACATATACAAGACACATCTTCTTAAATATGTTAGCTTCAAGGAACTCGAGAGGGACAAACTTAGCCAGCTAAAGGTTATTGTGGCTGGTAAACTGTACTACAAGTATTGTATTAATCAGTTAAAAAGCACATCGCAGGATCTTTTTGAGGCTTCTGCCATTCTAAAGGTTTTTCCTATCACTTAACCTTTTTTACTTGATAATTTCTTGTTGTTCATCCATTATGGTCATGATTACTTTTTGTTATCATTATCATTGTTCTTGTGGTTGTTATTACTCTGATATTCCTTCTCAGGAATATTATTTCCTCAATGGCTTGGTGGTTTTATGTTCTTCCATTCATACTTTTGGCGAAACTTTCAATCTTTGAAGTTGCCCTCATGCTACTTGCATCAACATAAATACAATCCTTAATAGCATCTGAATTCTAATATTAATCTCTAGTTAATACCCTTCCAATTTTTTGAAGTTTTTTGAGTTTAATGTTTTTCATTGCAATTTATTCCTTTCTTATATGAAATTCCTTTACTTCACAATTTTATTCTTTTCGGAAAGTGTAGTCCTTGTGTTTTGGCAATTGCAGGGATCACCCTTTCGCTGGGTTTTGTTTTTATATTGGAGATCAGAATCTAAATTTTTTTTTTTTTATAAATGGCTCGGACTTGAGTCATTTTCAGTTGGAAGTTGTTTTCCTTGGTCTGATAGACAGTAATTTGATTAGTTTTCAGAATTGCATGATTAATCTTTTTTATTTCCTAATACTTGTATCTGGAAAATTTTTAAAAAGACTGTTACTCATTCTCCATCACTACTGGTCTTCTACGAAAGCACAGATCTTATGAACCAATGTCATTCGCAATAAGGATTACCATGGATTTTCACTTATTTCTTTCAAGTATTGAGTTTTCTTGAGCTTGAATGTTTTCAAATTTTGTTTGTATACGTGTCGGGTAAAAGACCAACTATATGTGCTTATCTGGTAAAAAAAGTTTTCTTGAACAAGTACTAGAAGCTGTTAAAGACGTAATGCAGCCTTAATGTTAATGAGATCTTCCAGCCTGTTCGAGCCTGGTCAAATAGTGAGAATATGGTTTGGCTCGTAGTGGGATGAAATTCATTTTATTGGATTCCAACCAGATAAATTCAAGTACATTTTAGAAACCATTTGGCAATTTCGGCATCTGAGTAATTTTAATTTTTACTTTGAGGCTTGATTCTGGAAGTACTAAGATTTAAGCATTGCACTCTGGTCTGTTAAACATGCTTCTTGTGAACTACATATTTGAGGAATCCCATAACGGTGCCTCACATCTGAAGTACAGGTACTTCAGTGGCATTTTCTTAGGTCAAATACCTGTGAAGACCAAAGTGGCTTCTGTCGCACTTCTTTGTTTATTTTCCTTATTAACCCTATCTCTTTGCAGGATAATATTTTGTACCTAACTCCTACTGTGGATTCACACACGATGTATCTGGAGCTGTCCCGGCTTTTTTTTGATGGGTCCCCTGATCTGCAGTTTGCTAACTTCCTACATATGATCACAACAATGGCAGAATCTGGTTCCTCCAACGAACAAATTGACTTCTTTCTGATTAACAGTCAGAACATATCCAAGGTTCCGGCAGAAGACCCCATGTGGGCCCTCTCCCACAAAATTAATCCAGTTATGAATCCCCTCCCTCTAGCCTGCCATTATAATACTCAGACAAAAACAAGATTGAGGTTGAATTGGCCAGTTCCTCCTGCTATAAATGAAATCATTCCATTGTCGCCCGAAAATGATGATCAAGCTAAGGATGTAATCATTCCTATAGAGGTTGAGGCTGATTGGATTACTGAGAAGGATTTGGCATCAACTAGTGCATCAAAGCAGCTCCTTTCAAATGAACCTGGTGTAAGTTCTAGTCCTGACGTGCAAGCATTTAGTCCTAGAACTAATGTGTCTGATGCTTCAGCTAATCAGCTGGTGTCCACTTCCACCGTCTCAACAACCCATGCTACTATTAAAAACCAAGTAGTTGTACCAGCTGATGTAGATAGGAACCAATTCCAAAGGAAGAACCAGGAGAATGTACAGAACCTTCGTACTGGCAGGCTTGGTGAGATGGTGGCATACAAATACTTCAGCGAGCAGCTTGGCCCCAACAGGGTGAGATGGGTTAATGAACTGTCTGAAACAGGACTTCCGTATGATCTGGTAATAAATGGGGATCAAGAAGAATCAAAGGAGTACGTGGAGGTAAAGGCGACATTGTATTCTAGGAAGGATTGGTTCACCATATCTATGCGTGAGTGGCAGTTTGCATGTGAGAAGGGTGACGCATTTACAATTGCACATGTGATTTTGATGGGATCGGGTAAGGCTAGTGTTATTGTTTTGAAGAACCTGTATAGGCTGATTCTGCAACATACCTTGCGGTTGGGAGTTTTCATGTCAGGACTTCACAGAGATAGCTTAGCCGAGGCTGAGGCTGAGGGTGAGGTTTAGTATATAAATTTATTGATTTTTTTTTTTATCGGGTGAATGTGTAAATTAGAGAGTGTTGTAGAAATAGACGTGCATAAATTTCAAAATCTTTGGGATTGTTATTTTGTGAAATCATCTATTGCGATGAAACACGTATGCTTGGTCATCAACAACTGAGCGAACTTGTCTCTGGGGCTATTGACTCTAGAGAGAGAGACTGACTATACTCACGAGTAGACTTGCGAAGTTGACTTTGCTGGAGGAAATATGCTGTGTTATTAACAAAATCCAAAACTCGCTTGATAGTGTTGTGCGAAAATGACCTCGCTAACACACTGCTGAACCGACAAACCGATCAAAATATGTTATTTCTCAGTAGGACAACAATTGGTCTACAAATTAGCTGTTTGGTAGTGTTGTGCGCAAGAATTACGCTCCCTAGAAAAAGACGCAGTTTGAAATTTGGCTGGAAGTTTTCTATGAATATTCAAAATTTGAAAATTCATTTTATAAAATGAGTAAAAAAGTTGATCCTACCTTTTTATCTCAAAAATAGTTGTATTACAAATTTACAATAAAGAAATTTACTTCTTGCCATCGCTGTCTTCATAGGATCAAGAATTATACTATACTATAATCTCCAGTTCTGATGACATCGGGATATGAACAGTGTTTTCAGTGTTGTGCTGTAAGATTTTAACTCTCAGATATAAACGGGAATAAAAAATTTAGGCGGATACAAGTGTGGAGAAATTACCCAGAAATGAAAGGATATACTACTTGCAAAACCAACATTCCCCGAATCCCCAACAACCTGACACATGCCGTCTGTTATCCCCCTACTGCCGTTGATTCTCTGAAAACCCGGTTTAATATTAGATGAAATAACAATGTATTCGCCATGAAATGTTAAAACTGTGTTATTATATTTCAACCGGTCTAACCCATGGGATCTCGAGTCAAAAGAATACGGGACCACTCTTTGGAACTAATGAAAAGGGGTTCACCCAAGTGTGTGGGGACTACTAAAGCTTAGAGTCACTGAGCAAGAATCATCACATAGAAAACCTTGTGGAAGCATCAGTTGGACGGACATTTGAATTTTCCATGTCAATAATGAAATCAAGTATTGAGTGTCCACAAACGCACAAAATCTTCTCCTCTCTATTGGAAAAAAGAAACCAAAGGTTGACTGACTACAAACGCACAAAATAATATATGGGGGAAGCAAAGAGGATTTAATTACCTCACTCCCACCAGAATCCATTTTCATTCTACCTATGAAGTCCCAAAGATAACCTGACTGTGCTAATTGCAGAAATCATGTGCACCCTGTTGCCTCAATTACAATTGAAACTGTTCCTCTTGTTTCACCTTGTGATCATACCATCGATCTGCTTGGCCCAACAATTGGATGATTATGTGCTGGATGGAGATATAACCTATTGCTGTGTGAATGTAACGGCTCCCTTCAGCTATTCTGACAACCTCCATGGTCTTCAGGTGATATGTGACTTTGAGCAAAAATCTGGGGCAAAGATCACACTCGGCAGGAGCAACTTAACGCTTCTCGAGATATCCCGTGAAGGTGGCTACATACGAGTTATGGGGAAGACCACTACATGGCGCTGTAATCAGCATGCAGAGCGCCCTGTCCGAGCTTCAACTCACAACCAGACACAAGTTCAGTACCTGGCCGACCTCGACCTCAATCTGAACCTGGAGGGCACACCATTCACCTTTTCCCACACTCGCAATAAACTTACTGTACTAGGTTGCGACGCTTTCATCATGCTCGAAAACTTCATCACCAATGGGTCATCTGGATGTGTCTCCTTCTGTCCAAATAATGGAACCATCAAAGATGGGAAGTGTATGGGTGCCGGGTGCTGTCAAGCATCCATCCCACCGGATCTAAAGAGCTTCAATGTAACCCCGTACAGTATTAAAAACCTGACTGCTTCGAGCTTGACTGGTATCAGTGTCTGCACCCAGTTTTTTGTGGGTGAGATGGATCCCAGCCAGTTTAAGAGCAAATATGTGGTTGGAGATGGTGAGGTCTCCAGCTGGCCAGTGGTGTTGGAATGGGCAATTGGAAATGAATCGTGTGCAACGGCAATGGGTAAACCAGGATATGCTTGCCTAGCTGGAGAGAATAGTTCCTGTTACGATGTTAAATCGGGGAAAGGATATAGGTGCAACTGTAAGGATGGCTTTGAAGGCAACCCGTATGTTCTTGGAGGATGCCAAGGTAGATTGATACTTCATCAATTGATTAATATTTAAATTTAATTTAGCTATTCTAGTTAGATTTGGAAGCATTGTTCACAAGGTTTTAACTCTACAATCTTGATAGCGTTTTCTCAAGTCAAGTAAATTTTCTTTCTAAATTTTCATTCAATTTATGTCATCAATTTAGTATCGACCATTATAATTTGAGTCCTTCAATGAAAAATAAAACTTGCATATAACTTTATCATTTTTATGTATATAATATGCATAATTAAAGTAAAAATTACATATAAATTATTGGATTTCAAAAATTAACAATTGTACTAACAGTTTTGAAAATTACTGACTTAATTTGTCATTAGTAAAAACTAATTATGATCCAACATATTTTGGATATTGATGAATGTAGCAGCCCAGACAAGAACAATTGTACGTGGAAGTGCCAAAACTTCAATGGGGAATATCGATGCCTTTGTCCCCCTGGTACCAAGGAAGATGGAAGAGGTCACTGTGAGCGGTCTGAATCCCTTGAAATTGTCCTTGGTAATTTGATTATCTATCAACTCTATATAATACTGCTATATTAAATAGTAATGTGCAGCTTATTGACTTGAATTGACTTGGTAATTGGACAACAAGTATAAATTATTCATCATTTTGTTAACCAATTGACTTTAATTTTATTATTTTTCAATCTTCTTGCAGCTTTGAGCTTGGTCCTCCTGACTGTTCTCTTCAGCGGAGGTATCCTAACCTACTGGGGCTTAAAGAAGCAAAAGATTGTGAAAATCCGACAGAGGTACTTTATGCAGAATGGTGGAATGCTGCTGCAACAACGTATCTACTCCCAAAAACAGAGTCCACGGATCTTCAGTATCGATGAGCTAAAGAGGGCAACTGATGGCTTTAGTGAAGAGCAAGTGATCGGAAAAGGTGGTTATGGTACGGTGTATAAAGGGCTTCTTTCAGATGGACAGGTGGTTGCAATCAAGAAATCAAAGCTCGTGGAAGAGAGCCAAATTGAACATTTCATAAATGAGTTGGTAATACTTTCTCAAATAAATCATAAGAATGTGGTAAAGCTTCTTGGTTGTTGTTTAGAAGATCCAGTGCCATTACTCATCTATGAATTCATACCAAATGGAACATTGTTTCATCATATCCATGAAAACTCCAGTACTCCACTGTCATGGGAAAAACGCTTGAGAGTTGTTACTGAGACTGCCAGTGCTCTCGCCTATTTACATTGTAAAGCGGCTATTCCGATAATCCATCGTGACATCAAGTCAACAAATATACTGTTGGACGACAATTATACAGCAAAAATATCAGATTTCGGTGCATCAAGATTGGTTGCCTTTAATCAAACACACATTACTACACTCGTCCAAGGGACTCTAGGATATTTAGATCCTGAGTATTTCCTTACTAGTCAACTAACAGAAAAAAGCGATGTCTACAGCTTTGGGGTGGTTTTGATGGAGATGTTGACAGGTCGGATGCCAGTATCCTCTTGGAAGCCTGAGATAGAAAGGAACTTGGCCTTCCATTTTGTTGGTTCATTAAGAAAGGGGCGACTATGTGAACTGATTGATGGCCAATTACTGGATGAAGTAGGACCACTGCATCTGTTTGCAATTGCAGATCTAGCGAGCCGATGTGTGGAGCTCAAAGGCGAAGAGAGACCAACCATGTATGAAGTGGCAGTGGAGTTGAATGCGCTTAGGAGACTATTGAAGAACCAATGTGCCATATTGCCACCGCTGGATAAAGAACAGCCATACTTCGGAAGGCTTCTGACTATTTACAAAGGGAATTCCAATAGAGAAACTAACCCTGAGATAAGCCTCCTGTCATCAATTGATATATGAACAACGGATAAGGAGACAATGGTTAAAGGTCGCAAATGAATTTTGGTAACCCCTACAGTTGAACTACGTTTTTATTGTTGTAGCATCGTATAATTTATTGATTACAGGAAAAATTGAGAAGCTATACACAATTTATTTGTACCCATCAGCAATATATTCACAAGTTTTCCTGAAAGGAACATGTGAAGGATGGCTTTTGCGGGGAGCTCCACGTTAGTCTTGTATTATTAGTAAATGATTTGGCATTGAAAAACTTCCAAGATAGACAATCAGATTGTGAGTCCATTGCGCAGGGGTTCTTAGATTTTACATAAGAAACACAATCAGAGAAAGAAAGAGTAACAGCCACAAGAAATTAATAATTTTTTCAGCAGACATCACAAGTAGTTTTTTAGAATAAAAAGAGTATTGCTACAAACATGCCCAATTAGCTCCTCTAGTTGAGGCAAAATAAGGAGGTTTTTTCTTTCTTTTCTTTTTTTTTAACAATCAGCAATAACTATGCTAATAGTCTAGCTATTGCCTTGATGACTTCATAAGAATGAAGAATTCTCAAAGGCGTTTCTTTGGAGACTGGCCTCTCCTCGGACCACAGCTCCAAGTTGACAGTGCCAAAGCCCCAATGCACCTGGCATTTACACACCTGACTCAACTCGAAACGGTTGATCAGGCATAAACCCGCACATTTATCCACAAGCATCCATTCACCTACAATAATCCAAGTCATAGTGAGAATACTATAAACTGACTTGTATCGATTTTAGTTATGAAAATGAATCTTAGGTACCATTCGGGCGAAGATTTCCCTCAAAGGACTGTTCCCCTGATTCAGGTGAGATTTCATGGTTGGATCCATCAATTGATTTGAAAGAAACTACAACTTCAGTCGGGTTCAAGAGAGTGAATGTTGGATGAACTCGCAAGCACACCAACCTTCCAAAAAAAAAAAAACACAGTTCATTATCACTTCTTGCTTTCTGAAGAAAAATAAGTTAGTGGGGAAAAAGAAAAGAGAACTGAAAAATAGTTGTCAGCATAACTACATATATAATCATGTCAGGTGGAGAAACATTAAAATAGTTAAACCTTGAAAAGCCACCAGAACCAGCACCGACATTCGGAGCAATGATGCTAGAGTCAAACTGAAGAATATTTGGATTATTTTTCAAAATAGAAATAGAACGCTGGATAATTAATCCTCCACCAATATCACCTTCCATGCAAATTGATTCCTGCTCCCCAGACTGCTCAAGATCCCTCCTATAACCATTTCAAAACAAAATGATTATAACAAATTCTGCTAATAACACAATCATTAGCATTTAGCAGCACTATATATAAAAACATATTTGTCCTCAAGTAATTAACAATATGAAAATCAATGACCTGGTCAGATATGTTTTCGACCCAGACCAGATAGATTAGTGGATCGTAGGTGTGGATCTCAACTCTAAAGTCATCTGACCCACTGATAAGTAGATCCAGTATGAGTCATGACTCATGACCCATTTAATCATACCCAACGTTTTTACATATTTTATTTTAGCATTTTGTTGCGTTTAAAAGGGGACTGCCGTCTTTAGGCTGCAAGGAAAGTAAGAACATTGAGAGAGAAATTAGAAAAGTAAATGGAAGCTGCAATGAAAAAGGATCACGTCTCCTGTGGCATAGAAGCCAAGCACACAAAACACATGGATAAGCTCATCGTTGATGGCAATATGCCAATACTAAGGAATAAACAAATTTAAACAATTTTTGACAGTAAGATGGGTATAGATGGCTGATCAGTGGGCAGGATTGGGTTGATCAGTTGCCAGACAGGTTAACAGGTGGTTCAATTGATTGTTCTGACCTGATGGCACACGTTGGCCTGACCCATTCAAGAAGTATAACAAATATTCGTTATCTGACCCCAAAAATTGACACCCTAGTATGTAAAAGAAACAAATCGTTCATTAAGTGCAAGTTATCATAACTAATTACCTAACAACTTTATACTCCTCAGTGCATCCAGCAGACCGGTATTCTGTACCACAGTACTCATCATACCCATCACTTTCAACTCTGTTGTGAAGCCACTGCATATCTGAAGTTATGAGTTGTGATTAGCTTAAAATAACCAAATTATTTTTTGAATTTCGGAATAAACTTTTTTGTAAGATTAAAATTGTGGCCGGCTAAATAAAGTGGTCACCTAAACTACTTAAGAAATACAAGTTTACCAGAAGGAAGATGGGTCATGGAAATAACACGACCACCAATCCATGGGACCAGTTTAAGGGACCAATCACCACTCTTGAGATCAACAGGAGTCTTTGAAAGCTCAATCCCCTGCTGTCCCGGCTGCTTTTCTATGTCAGGTATAGCCTTCACTGTCTCTGCATAGTTCATAAAATACAAAATAAACTCTTTCAAAGAAAAACACAGAAACTAATTTTGAAGCATATGCATTCAAATCAATGCTCATCATGCTTGATACCAGTTAAGTCCTTATATATGTTAAGGCTCAGTGTCGAGTTTGATGTCATTTCATAATTTCTTTTTTACTGGCCTGGCTTGTCATATATTCACACTAGATCACCAACAAATGCGAGATAAAATAAGAAACAAGACGAAACTATAATCACAGACTGTACCTAAACGTTTCATATGCTCTTGTTCACTAGCTGCTATCAGTTTAGACATTTCTGAAGTAGAAGGTATAGTGATTTGCACTTCCTCTCCGTCCATACAATCTGCACTAACCTGAATAATCCAATTCCAGAAAACAAGAACAATCAAATTCAACCTTTCATTAACCTCGTATCACCAAGCAGCAATAGAAGGAAAAGATAACCATGGCATATCCTCCTAGCAAGAGATGTATGTGAAGCCTACGTATTGGCCGCTTCCAAGAACCTTCAGTTTTAGAGACTTTTACAGTAACAACTGAGGAATTCATTTCTGCGACATAGTGAGTCAAAAGATACTCCCCTTTAGTGTACCCATATCCATCTCCATCATCTTCAAATAGCACTCCTTGAGCTCTACCTATTTAAGAATTTCGAAACAGATCACTTTTAGCCATGCAGATTGAAGTAAGAAGACCAGGGTACTGTTTTCTTTGTCGAGAAAGGTGAAGAAATAGTACCATCATTGTTCAATGCAACAAAAAGTATCAAATCATCCTGTGGGTTAGCTTCACCGACATGGTTGTAAGGGAGGCCAACAGGAAGAATAGCTCCTCCTTGCAAGTACAGTATAGGGAGGTCCTAAATAAAGCAAAGCACATCCTTTTTTCAAACTAAAGAAATTAATATGACTAAAGAGAAATTTCTTTCTCAAAATCTTAAATTAGGGGTTCAATCTGAACTTACAGGATGTGAATCTCCAAAATCAAAAGGCAACCATATGCCATTTGGAATAGCATGAGACAACTCATGCACACCTTTATCAGACAATGTGCTGCCATGATTCATGTATAAGTTTTGAGTTCATTTAATCATCAATTTATTTTATACAAAAGGAAGATGTAGTCCCATATATGGTAAAAGAGATCTGTATTTAAATATATTTACCTGGAACAAACAAGGAGGGGTTCCAGCAGAAAAGAATTTTCTACAGTTCGAAGCTTTTGGTCTTCTGGATATACAAAAGAAACTCAAAATTAAACATGCTTTACTAAAGGGGTAAATAAACAAATACTAGATAGCTAAAATAAAAGAAATAAGTACCAGCAAAGAAGGTGGGAACTGCAACTGGAGTGCCCTTTGTATGAGCGAAGTAAAACAGTGTGTATAGATGTGGTATCAACCGAGACCTCCTTAACAATGCAAGACGACATACTTCTTCACACTACATGACAGATCTTTGATCATTCAACCATAAGAAAACATATTTAAGTTTTTAAAGCACAAAGAGGACAATATTTGTACTTGCCTCTTCTCCAAAAGACCAGGGTTCATGGTCAGTGGTCCCTTTTTCAGAATGGCCACGTGAGAAGGGAAACATTGCACCAACTCCCATCCATCTCCCGAAAAGTTTAGGAGTAGCATTTCCTGCAAAACCACCTATATCAGGTCCAGACAATGGCTGTCCACTTAGGCCCTGAGAAAAAAGATACAGGAAAATACCATTACATACCATTACAGAATAATAGTGAACTTTTGTATATAGTAATTTATATTAAAGCATATTTCTATAACTCACTTCAAAAATTATGGGCCGTTGTTCAAGGGTTTAACTTACCAATTGAAGTACCATGGACAAACTCATGTGCAAGTGCTCCCAGTTTGACAAGTTATCGCCGGTCCAGGTGGCAGCATACCGTTGGCTCCCTATAAATCCAGCTCGAGTGAGAACAAAAGGCCTCTTTGTTGGACACCCCATTTTCATCCCCTCATGGGTCGATCGTGCCATCAACATTCCATAAACCTATATGATGGCTCCAACATTTAATGGATTGTTAAGAAATTGAACCCAAAATGAACAAATGATGAAGAGCAATGCTGTTAAAAGAATTATACATTGTGATAGAAAGTATGATTCTGTTGACCTCCAAGGTTGCTATCACCTCTGTGAATGTTACTATCTGGCATTGTTTTAGTCAGTCTGCACATTAACATCAACAGTTTATTGATAAATTACAAAAAATAATAAAGAGATCTGAAAATAAAAATAATAATTCCAGATTCGTTCACATCGACAAAAAATAATAAATAAAATAAAAATAAATTAAGAAATTTGATGTGTTACTTTGAAAACAGCAGGTTCGTTCATATCATTCCAGATTCCATCAACACCATTTGTTATGAAGTCCTTGACAAGTTGGGACCACCAGAGACGAGTCCTTTCTTGGGTATAGTCAGGGAAAACACAAGGCCCAGGCCATACATCACCTGGAAAAGGAATGGATGAATAAAGAGATGAAAACAGTACCAGTGAACTTTGTCTCTTAGATTGCGGAGCTCCATTTTTCCCTTCATCATTTTTTCCCCATTTGACTTCACTGGTTCCTTCAGCTTGGTTGGCAATGGCCTTAACTGCTTTGGTTGCCTTCCCTTCTGAATTCTTGGTTGTCTTTCCTTTATCTTTATCCCTCGCGAAAAAGTAAAGCTGATTAATTTCAGACTCCACATCTTCGTAACGAGCTACCATGGTCACCAGATGCTCAAAAGTAGTGACATTGTGTCCTACCAACCACACTTTCATGGGTGCATTGATGCTACTCAGGAGCATGCGAACTGCTTCAGCTTCACTGATGTTGGATTGGCAGCTAGTGTACATGTTCTCCCATCTTGACAAGTGGGTGTAGAGTCAGTATCCCATGGTGATGTTAGTTCTGATGACGATGCTTGCACAGACATAGTCTTGGCTCTTCCTTGTTTCATGTGTTCCATGGCAAGTAGTCCTATGGGTAGTGGAGCTACAGGGCCACTTTCAGGAGCTACTGAGCCTTTGTCAGAGGCTAGTGATATGACGGAGTCTTATCAGTGGGGGAGTGATGCAGTTGAGTCATCTGCGAGTCTTCTTTGAGTAGAGGTGGGAGCCATAGGATCTGCTAGCTCCTTGTATCTTTCTTTCACTGTATTTCTTTCTTTTATGCATTTAGGGACTTTAGCCTGCAAAACTCTTATCTATTGATCTAAGAAAAGGTTAAGGAATTTGAGTGGAACATACCAACAAAAGGGGACATCAGACTTTAGTACCCATAAATTATTTTTTGAGCCACTTTCGTATACAAAATAGCCATCTTCCTTTTTGATCCCTGGGTCAAGCATCCATATTGCTTTGAACCCAATGGAATGGAGTTCATCTACCATGGACTTTGGATCAGGGAAAGTCTCCTGTAAAATTAACAAATATGATGCGCTGAAATAACACACAAGATAATTGTACCACATATGAGTCAAATTAACAGTTACGAAATCAATTTCATGACAATAAGAATTGGTTTAGATGAACTGTTTATGCAAACCTCCTAACAAAGCACTTACTTTGTCAAATGTAAAGCATCTAAATCCATCCATATAGTCGATGTCCATCCATACAACATCACATGGAATACCCTTCTCCCGAAATATCCTTGCCACCTGTGTGAAATATAAATAGAAATGGCAAACATACTTCACCAAGCAAGCAAGAAAGACGACATAATTTGGCTATTAATTGTACTAGGAAAATTAAAATAAAATTGTAATTTGTAAAGGCATAAGAACTAGACTGTAAAGAGCATCAGTAGCTTTCAGAAGATTTTATTATTAGCTTTCCATTCTAGAAGAAAAACCAGTTAGTAAAGTCTGAATTAATTGACATGAGAAAGGATGAGCCTATAGTACCTCAAGTACTCTGTCAGCAGAGAGATAACTCCACCTACATTGCTGGTAGCCCAGACACCATTTTGGAGGCATAAACACAGTACCTGCAATTCAATGGTGATTCCAGAATGCCATCAGAGAAGTCAAATTGGAAGACAAATAAGTGAAACGTAACACACAAAGCAAATTTGATCTCAATATATAATAAAAACAGGTAGGGAGTGAGTGAGCATAGAGAGATAATTAACCAATTGCATGAGAAAGAGATGTCAACACTTCATTAGGAGACCCAAAAGGGCCAAAAGTAACTACAGGGTAATAAGCTGCAGATATAATTCGTATAGTACATTCTTCCCTCAGGTCAACCTATTGACAAACAAACAAAAAAGCAAAATTATTTTTAAGAAAAATAATTGTTGAACAATAAAGAAAAATTATTAGAATTAAGAAATGCCAAAATGAAATAACAAAGAAATCTAGATGGTAAAATTACCATACCTCACAACGCCTAGTGGTATCAGCAAGAATACCAAATGCCTTCCCATCTGGTAGTAGAGCTAAAACCCAAGGATGGGACTGATATAGAGATGTAGTCCCAGGGCCAAAACCCCAAGCATCCGTGTTCCATGTAAAAATCTAATAATTTATATAAGGCAAAGAATCAACTTGAGAGGAAATTCAGGACAAGGTTCACAAGGTAACAGATATCAGGAATCCTCACAAATTTTGAAAATGATATGCAATAATCATAGGATAGAAGTTTATTATCTATTGTTTCCAAATTCCAGAAGCCAAAAACATGAAGTTAAATAATATAGAGAAGCGCACCCGCTTTCCAGTCCTCTCAAGCGGCCCGCTAGCTTCTCCAGTCCCATAGAAAGACGTCCCAGAAGGGAACTACCAAATCAATAAATCACAAGAAAGATAAAAAAACAATAAGAATTAAATTTCATAATGATAGTATGATACAGTAACAATTAAAGCACATGTACATTATGAAGTTCACACAAGCTTATATTATACCTTGATCTCCACCTTCTGTTGCCCATATCCGCACTCAAAAGGAGGGACAAACTCAGGCACCTTAAAACTAACAGGCTTGATCGGAGTCTCCCTGACCGTCTGATCAGCGAAGGATAGGCTCGGATACGCCTCGGCGCGGTGATCCGCCGAGCAATCGAATCTGAAGACCCCTTCTTCTAGAATCGGCTCGAACACCATTTGCCCCGCTGACGTGGCATCCGACGTGGCGGAAGGAGCTCCGTCCATGATAGGAAGCGATCGAAGCGGGGTAGAGATCAGGCCTGTGCGAAAGAAGAGAAGTTTTGTTTGGATTGAAGGCCAATGGAGAGAAGGAGAGAGAGATCGGAGTGGGGAGGTGAAGAGTGGGAGTGGAAAGGACGAAACGGTACGAAGGTTTGATGAGAAAAACATAGTTTAATGTTGTTGCTGATTTATATTATTTTCTAGACGAGACGGGATTGGTGCCTTCGGCTCCTCTCCATTGTAAGAAATTCGTTGAAGGGTGTAGCTAGATTTATTACACCATCGATTTTGAATCGAACAGTTCATATTTATTCTATATGGATAGAATCGGACAAAACAGTAGGTGAAAGATCAATGTATGGCCAAGTAGTCTAGTCCGTCTATTTAAGGATCCACGATAACACGAAACTACTCAATCCTGATCCCGTGGCGCGCGACACACGTGTAGCGCGGCTCACGAGCCGTTCGATTTGGATCTGACGGTCAATTTTTTTCGGGCCTTACAATCCGAGAAAAATAGAGGCCATCCGATTTGGATCTGACGGCCCGTGAGCCGCGCTACACGGGTGTCGCGCGCCACCTGATTTGGATTTGAAACTACTAGAATTAGGACAGTTTTTTAAGTAATAATCCCTTAAAATTAAAAACAACGAAAATCACAATATTAGGTCTGATCCTCAAAATGAGAAAAGGCACATGCGGAATCGAATCTAAAACATTTATTTACTTTTGCTAAAATTTAGTTTTCAAAATTTAATTGTCTTGAGTTATAGTCCAATTACTATTTGTGAATTTTTTTTTACTTTGGTTGTCAAATCTCAATTGATCATTGTTTTCTGATGGACACTTGTGATATACAACTTGGCTAATATTGTGTGTATTATTTTGCAACCCAACATTATTTGCACTTCCTTCTCACATCCGACGTCCCTCGAATATCTAAGGTACGAGAGTCGGAAAGAGAGTAGATTAAGGCCCAAGCTGCCACTTGCCACTTTGCCAGGCGTAGGACACTCGGCATTAATTAAACCGCATCATCAACAGATCAACCTCCTCCATTTTTTTTCATTTTCCCTTTCGTGGTTTTTTTATTTATTTTTGAAATCTTACATAAATTTTCGGGAGTTTATTTATGCTACATTAAGAGATTAAAAAAAATAAGCATATTATATTTGATATATTATAGTTAATTAGAATCGTCTATTTTATAATTTTTTCGGTATCTTGATCTAGCATCAAATAAACTTAAAAATTATAAAATTTTATGCTAATACATATCTCATGAAATTGAAGAATATCAATGATTTGAATTTGATATTTAAATTTCAAATTGTGAAATTAAATAAAAAATAAAATTATGATATTTGTGGTACTAAAAATTTATGGAATTAAACCGTCTTAGGTTATTAGTACTAGAATTATCTTTCACTTGATGCAAATCAGAATAAAATTCATTATACATTCACCTTTGCTTCCCCACTTTTTCAGCCGTCTGATCGTATGGTCCTCTTTAATAATTCTCTGTCCCCCACTCTCGTAACGGAATTGAACCAAAAGTAGATTAAAAGAAGAAAACTTAACACAGAAGTAGATTCTCATATATTAAGGAAAATGACGGAGATTTCGACATTATACCCTCCAATTGTTCAACTGAAATTGGAGATAATCCGAATGTCTATATCCCATGCAAATTACGCAATTACATGTACAAATATGGAACCACATATTCTCCGTAAATTTTGTTTCTATACCCAATTAATTAATATAACTCGTAAATAATTTTTCGTACTTTATTATTTTGATATGATAAAACTATATGAGTATGTATACAGTCTAATTAAGTATCCTTTCAAAAAAGTATAAAATTTTTGAATTATCTCGATTTTAGTTGATATTTTCAGACCCTCATCTATTTTTTTCTCCTTTAAAGAGTCATATATATATATATATATTTTACAATTATCATCTAATATGAATTTCAAATTTTGGTAAAACTTTATTATCAATTCGAAATTATATGCTATTACCGTTAAACACTGTATTTTTATTTTATGCGTGTATTAATTATTTAACAGTGACAATAATTTAGCAAATTAATTAATATTTTCATCCTTATTTCGATAACTATAATTAATTTGATTATAGGAGTCTATTAATTATCTGTATTCTTATCTATATCTACTCTATGGAATTTTAATTTAAGTACTGTATTAATACTATGTGGTTCATATTTATACCTCTAGTGGCATTCTTGCGAGAAAGTGAACTTTTGTTTGTTAACGAAGAGGTTTGATACTGTCAGGAGTCAGGACTATATGCCTTGTTAACAGGTTGCTTCTAGCTAGTTTTTCTCCTTTCTGGAAAGGAGCGTGGGCTACTGATCATTTGGCTAGAATTGGCTCTTCTAAAGTGGTAGACAATGGTCTGAAAACTCTTTTCGGGTTGGATCACTGAATCGATGACTTTTTTTTAGCTGGTATTGGAGGCAGCGAAAGTTGCTCGTCCTGACTTATCATCTCTGACTATAAAACATTGTACTGACGATGGTTCTTGTATTTAATATGCAAATTTTCTGATATAGTAAATTTAAATGTCTTCCCTATCGCTTTCTTCAACAACGCCGGCACTTCATCTGAATTTAACTTTGATTTATCAATCACAAATGATGCTGATTCGCCGACAATCTCTTTTGTTGTATCTGCCATAGCACAAAATTCTGCTTGCCCACAGGCGTCTTTTACTGGATATAAAATTAGGACACTACCTTGGATGACCATGATTATCCTGGGAGATGTGAATACGAAAAATTAAATTTTTAGGCGCTCCCAAGATTGTACAATCTAAAAGTTAGTCCATATTGTTAAGTGGAATTCATTAGGTGCTCCCAGGATAATGGTAATGATATATAGCTCGTGACGAAATGATAACCACTGTCATGAAACTTTCATTGGAATCCTATAATTAAAATAAATAAAAAAATGTACCTGCAGCCAATCTCCAAGTCTTAAAATTTAATTTTTTTGACCTTAATAAAGATAAAAATAGCTTACCAGTAAAAGAGAGTACATAACAAATAATGTCGAAGCCAATCCCTTAAGCACACTTTGCAAATCACCAATTAAAAATTTAAAATAGAAGGAAATTGGAAATGCTTATCATCGATCCAACAGATCAATGCGTACCTTTTTTCAAGAATAAACTAAATTGGCGTTGATAGCCGGTGCTTGAAATAATCATCTTTAATGTCAATTTTGATGGTTAACTCCATAAATTATTTCCTAATATATAGACATAATAATAACATATAACCCATAATAACAGCCATAATTCTGCTGTAATGACAAATTTAAGTCTATTTAAAAAAACTTAAATGCCCTTAGGTTGTGCACAACCTGATATTCAAATTTTATGGAATTTAATTAAATCTTTAATACCCGTATAATTAAATCAGCTATACACACAAATTAAATGCCTTTAGGCCGCGCACAACTGGAGATGCAAATCTCAGAAATTTGAGTCAAATCATTAATATGGGTATAATTAATTCGGATATTGCACATATAAACATCAATTAATGTTACAATCTATATTGTTTTTCAAAATATATTAAAGTACGGTTGTGTGTGCCATACAAATAGGCAAGGACCAAATTAAAATTGTATACTGCATTAAATTTGTTGAGTCAAACAAATCTTTAACTCGATTTGTCGATTTGCAAAACAACGTAACTCTTACTAATCTTTCGTCTAAGTGTCTAATATAGTTTAAGGTGGAGCAAGGCATTAAAGTTATGCATAGCGCGTGTTTTAAAGACCCACAAGACTCCAGAAGATCAATTAGGAAGTCTAGAACTTAAAGGTTGTAATTCTAATCAAACTTCCTCATTTTGTCTGAATTAAAATGCTCAAAATCTGCTGGTAACGTTATACAACGTTTGATAACGTTATACAACGTTACAGAACTCCTCGTAATGTGCCAAGTTGCAAAAACAGTCTTCATGCGTTACACGACGCTTCTTTCAGTTGTGTAACGCTTGGTCAAACGTTGTGTAACGTCATAAAGCGTTACACAACGCATTGACCAAGTCAGCTGAAAACTGAGTACTCCATGACAGAGCGTTGGGTAACGTTTTCTGGCGATACACAACGGACCAAAATCAAGCGTTACACAACGCTTGTTTCGATTTTTTTAACGCTTTGTTTTTGGCCACTTTGAGGGCGTTCTGGCCTATGTTGTGTAACGTTATAGTCCGTCATACAACGTTTCATTTTTCAAACGTTGCATAACGCTTCAAAGCGTTGTGTAACGTCTCTGACATCTTTTTGAACGTTAGAGGTCACTATTCATTGCGTTGCACAACGTTTCCAAACGTTGTACAACGTTTCTGACACCCTCCAACGTTATTGTCGGAATTTGTTTTATTTAACGGCTAATTTGAAACGTTGTGTAACGTTTCGGAGCGTTATGTAACGTTTTGTACAGAATTCGACTGGTTTAGAGCTCTTGACACCCACTATTAATACCAGACCTTTTTGAGCAGTTTGCACTGATCAATCACCTTGCTATACACTTGCTTTTGAGCTCTAATCCTGAGATATCATCCCTCTACCCTATTTGAGCATTTTTCTTAGACTATTTTGAAGAGATTTGAGTGCATCAACCAAACCCTTAGTTTTGAATTGCTAGACTTTTGAGTGTTTTGGTTGAGAGCCTTGATCCTTGGTGCTAGTTTGTGATTAGCTAGAGGTTAGGCCGATCCGCTTCGAGTTATTTGTGACGAAGCGATTCGGTTCGAATTTGTAGACCCGTTCGGTTGGAATAGAACGGAGCGCGTCCAATTTGGTGGTTGCGAAACTCCCGGAGACGTACGACTAAGGCTAGCCTTTTCTAGCGGGTCGGAACTCCGTAATATATCGCGTGTCAACTCTTTATCTCTTTTCTTTATTTACTTGCATTGTGCGATTAGACCAAACTTGAATTGAACCAAAAAATTAATCATAGTGGTTTAGGTTTCTTAAAATTGTGCCTATTCACCCCCCTCTAGGCCTTTCTTTAGGGACAACAAAGTGGTATCAGAGCAGGGGTTATCTTTTTGACCTTTTTGTGAGTTAGATAACCTCGATTAATGGCCTCTAGGGTGATAGAAAAACCGGACAAGTTTGGTTCCACTTGTAAGAACTTCCGTTATTGGAAGAGGTGTATGGTTGTATACCTTAACTTGATTGACCTTTGGGATGTAGTGGATAAACCATATGCACCAAACCTAGATAGTGAAGGTAGGGAGATTCATGCCTCAAAATTGCTTAGGGCCAAAAATGACAATGCCGTAAATGTCCTTCTCAACTCGGTTCATGAGTCCATAGCGGCCATTTTTGGTAGTTCAACCAATGCACATGAAATGTGGGTTTCTCTCTTGAACCGTTATGAGGGAAATTCTCTAATCAAAAGCTCCCGTCAATTTGAGTTGGAGTCAAGATTAGATAATTTCCGCATAATGGATGGTGAATGCATCGAGGAAATGTATACTCGGTTTATACAATTGCTCGATGAATTCAACAACATTGGAGAAACCCTATCTAATAGCCGTGTGATAGGAAGATTGCTTAGGGCCTTGGTGGGAAGACCTCAATTCGACAATCTCATCTCGACTCTTGAGACACAACAAAGGTCCCACAACAACCTCACACCGGAGATCATCTACACTCACTACCGGTGTGTAGAAGAGAAGCTCAAGCAACTTGGGGAGTTGAGATATGAGCCTAAAACCGTGGCATTGTCGGCTAGTAACAACAAGGCGTCTCCCTCCAAGAACCGACACAATGACAACCAACAAGGAAGGCACCGTCACTCGAGTGACAAGACTAAGGGCATATTGGACCTTGATGAGGACAAACAAGGTGCCTTGCTCTCTAAAATGTTTCGGGCCGTCATGATCTTTGAGGGAAAGTTCAACAAAGAAAGGCTTGAGAATGATGAGAGGGCTCTTTGTTTTGTTTGCCAAAAGGAGGGCCACACAATGTACACTTGCTTCAAGCTCTTCCCACACTTAAAGAGAGATAAGGAAGATGGTGGTAAGAAGAGAAGTGATGGCCGGTACAAGTCCAAAAGGGGACATTACAAGGGCAAGAAAAAGGGTGAGAAAGCTATGCAAGCCACTTGGGACAATGATTCCGACTCAAGCTCATCCTCTCAATCCGATTCGGAGTCCGAGTGCGACTTTGACAACCTTGCTCTTGTGGCTCAAGTCAATGGTGTGATGATGCCGGTGGATGACAACCTAGATGATTTGGTGAAGGAAGCATTTAACGAGTTCAACCGAGGCAATATCTATGTGCATCCATTGAGCAAAGCTAGCATTGACGAGGCGTCAACCTCTACCTCAACCTCCACTCAAACTCCAATGGTGATCCAAGAGGAGGTACCTAAGGTTGCTCTTGAAGTGTCTAAGGTCACCAATGAGGTACCACTAAACTCAATCTTTTGTAGTGATAGTGATAGTGATAGTGAAAATGACTTGTGCTTGAATGATGATACAAACTCTCAAATTGATAGGTTGAGTGATTATCTTGATGAGTCCCTTAAGACTATTGCTAGTCAAAAAGGGAAAATTAACCTTTTGACGGCTAATGTGCATGATCTTGAAGCTTTGGTGAATAAGTATAAGGGTATGATTGAGAGTTTTGAAAAATCCAAAGATTGTGAAAAGCGTCAAACTCATTTGAGTGAGACAAATGTTTTGAAAAACAATGAAAGGGCATCAAGTTCATCTAGTATTTCTTGTAGCACCAAGATGGATCTTGACAAAATGTATGTGGGCCAAAAACCCAATGATAAATCGGGACTTGGGTTCAAGAAGGGGAATCAATCCACTTTTAGACCAAGAAACTCGATTAGCCCGACACAAAATGAGAGGTATTATAACAAGGGCACCAATGATAGGAACACACACGGGAAAGGGCAAAAGAATTTCTTTGGTTCTCAAAATGGTGCTCAAAAGAATTTTGGTAGGAATAGAAATGGTTCCAAGGGTTCTCAAAGGAATTTACAAAACAATCGGGCCCCAAACAATTTGTATTTCAAGGGTCCCGATGGGTGCTTTCATCTTTTCCAAAAGAATGGGGGAAATAGGAATAGCACACACACTAGACCTCAAAATAATGAGAAAAATAAGAATACCTCTCAACAAAACAAAACGAATTTCCAAAAACCCAATTTCAAAGGCTCTCAATCATACACCTTCTCTAAGGATCCAAAGATCAAGGCCATGGAGCTTAGGCGTCATTATGAGACCCATTTTGTTAGAGAAAGCTCACAAATGAACAAACCCACTAGTGCTTGTTGCAACTATTGTGGTAAGAATGGTCATCTCACATTAGAATGCAAGTTTAGGAAAGCAAACCATACATCCGGTTCAAAGAATATGGTTTGGCTTCCTAAAGTCGCTTCCACTTCCACCTCATCTAGTGGAAGCGGTTCTAATGTGGCTTGAAAAGCCATTCTATCTCCCCGGGCCTTATAGTCAAATTTTAAGGGGGAGAAAATACAAGAATTATGTTAGTTGTTTGTTTCTAACTAATATACATTCTTGTAGGTTTGTTTGTTATCATCATTCAAGAAGAGTGCTTGGATCATAGATAGTGGTTGTTCACATCACATGACCGGTGATGAAACGTGTTTCAAGGCACTCGAATCTTTTGATGGTGGTGAGGTTACTTTTGGAAATAATCTTAGAAAGAGCACTATTATTGGTATAGGCTCGGTTGGTAACCAAAACCTTACGGTATCCAATGTTTATCTTGTTGATGGTCTTAACTACAACCTTTTAAGTGTGAGCAAATTATGTGATGCCGGATATTATTTGAAATTTGATTACTCTTCTTGTTATGTGCATCAAACTTCGGATAATTCTCTTGTTTATACCGGACAAAGAAAAAAGGATGTCTATTACTTGAACTTTGACCATTTTACCACCGGTGAACAATGCTTTAGTGCCATAGCTACCGGTTCATGGCTATGGCATAGAAGACTTGGTCACGTTTCAATAGACTCTCTTAAGAAACTAGTCAAATTCAATCTTGTCCGTGGCCTTCCATCACACAAACTTGACTTAAATGGGTTGTGTGAAGCTTGCATGAAAGGCAAACAAACCAAATCTAGTTTTAAGACCAAAGAAATTTTCTCTACCTCTCAACCATTGCAATTACTCCATATGGACTTGTTTGGACCAATAAATGTTATGAGTTTGAGCAAAAAGAGGTATGTGTATGTGGTGGTAGATGACTATAGTCGCTTTACTTGGGTTTTCTTTCTTGCTCACAAGGAGGAAGCATTTGACTATTTTGTCAAATTTAGCAACCGGGTTGAAAATGAAAAAGGGTTGAAAATCTCTAGAATTCGTAGTGACCATGGAAGGGAATTTGAGAATGCTAAATTTGATGAATTATGCATAGAAAAAGGATATAAACAAGAGTTTTCCGCTCCACGCACTCCCCAACAAAATGGTGTAGTGGAGAGGAAGAACCGAACCCTACAAGAGCTAGCACGCACAATGCTACATGAATTCGCCGTACCCAAATTCCTTTGGGCCGAAGCGGTAAATACGGCATGTCATGTAGTAAACCGTGCATGCATTCGATCCAAACTTAAGAAAACACCATTTGAATTGTGGGTTGGTCGAACTCCAAATATATCCTATTTTCGTGTATTTGGGTCCAAGTGTTTTGTACTTGATGAGTCTCCTAAAGTAACCAAATTTGATGCTAAATCTTTGACCGGGATTTTTGTTGGTTACTCAAACACAAGTAAAGCATATAGAGTTTATTTGCCTACCTCAAGGGTTGTAATTGAGTCCATAAATGTCAAATTTAATGAAAATGCTAATGAGAAAACCGAGGAAGGTAACTCTATTGTAGGTATCCAAGATGGAGCAACAACTCAAGAGATTGAGTTTCAACCGAAGGATGAGCTTCCACCGGTGATAATTGAGGAGCCTTTGAACCGGGTCGGTGACAATTTGATAGGGGGAGCGAATCATGAGGAAAACACAATTGACTCGACTCAAGATGAGACACCTCATGATGAACCCCAACCTATGCCTCAACCGGTTCATGAGCCTCCCGAAGTACTTAGAGAAGTGTCTTCTCATCCTCTATCTAATGTTATAGGTGACCCTAGGGAAGGTGTTAGGACTAGATCGGGTTTAAACCAAATGGTAGGTCATTGTGCCTTTGTATCTCAACTAGAACCAAAATCTTTCAAGGAGGCCAATGTTGATCCAAATTGGATTGTTGCCATGCAAGAGGAATTGAACCAATTTGAAAGAAACCAAGTTTGGGAACTTGTATCCTTACCAAGTGGTAAGCAAGTTATCGGTACTAAATGGGTGTATAGGAACAAGTTAGATGAATTTGGTAATATGGTTAGAAACAAGGCTCGTTTGGTTGCACAAGGTTTCAAGCAACAAGAAGGTATTGACTTTGAGGAAACCTTTGCACCCGTTGCTCGTCTTGAATCCATTAGAATGCTCTTGGCATATGCCTCTAACAAAGGTTTTACCTTATTCCAAATGGATGTCAAGAGTGCGTTTCTAAATGGATGGATAGATGAGGAAGTGTATGTCCAACAACCTCCCGATTTTGTTGACCATTTTAACCCCGACCATGTGTTCAAGCTTCACAAAGCTTTGTATGGTTTGAAACAAGCTCCTAGAGCTTGGTATGGTAGACTTTGTACCTTCCTTCTTGACAATGGTTTTATTAGGGGTAAAATGGACATGACTCTTTTCACCAAGAAAAGGGATGACCATTTGTTACTTGTGCAAATCTATGTGGATGATATTATTTTTGGCTCTACTAACGCAACTCTTGCACAAGAGTTTTCCTCTTTGATGAGTAGTGAATTTGAGATGAGCATGATGGGAGAACTCAACTTCTTTTTGGGACTACAAATCAAACAACTCCAAGATGGAATTTTTATTAGCCAAACCAAATATGCTAAGGAGTTAATCAAGAAATTTGGTGTTGAAGATAGCAAGAGTTTAGACACTCCAATGGGCAAGAGTGCCAATATTGATGCGGATGAAAAGGGCAAACCGATGGACATAACTCTCTATCGAGGCATCATTGGAAGCTTGCTCTATCTCACGGCGAGTAGGCCGGATATTATGTATGCCGTATGTCTATGTGCTAGGTACCAAGCCAATCCTAAGGAGTCTCACCATAAAGCGGTAAAAAGGATTTTGAGATATGTTAAGGGTACTCAAAACCTTGGTCTTTGGTATGGTAAACAAACCGAACTAGACTTGGTAGGGTATACCGATGCCGACTTTGCCGGTGACCGTATGGACCGAAAGAGTACTAGTGGGACTTGTCAATTTCTTGGTGGTTCATTAGTTTCTTGGTCAAGCCGCAAACAAACCTCGGTTGCCCTTTCAACCGCGGAAGCCGAGTATGTGGCGGCCGGTAGTTGTTGTACACAACTACTTTGGATGATGCAAACTCTTAGGGATTATGAGTTAGAATTCCAAAAGGTACCAATCTCGTGTGACAATACTAGTGCCATCCTTATATCCAAAAATCCGGTATTGCACTCTAGAACCAAGCACATAGAGATACGACATCATTTTATCCGAGATCATGTTGAGAAAGGTGATGTGGAGTTGGTACATGTTGATACAAAGGAGCAAATTGCCGACATCTTCACTAAACCATTGCCTACACAACAACATCTTGAACTTAGGTTCAAGCTCGGTATGCTTGAACTCAAAGATTAAATTTCTTTGCATACCTGGTGTTACATGTTTATTAGCTGCATTTATTTGCTATTTTTGCTCGAATTTTCAGTCAAAATTTAAGTTGTTCTTGATTTCGTTTCAGTTTTCTGTCTGAAAAACAGTTTTTCTGATGCAAACGTTGTATAACGGTTTCTAACGTTATATAACGTTTTGTTATTTAAAAATGGTTGTCTTGCGATATTTTGTTCTGATTATCTATAACGTTGTACAACGTTATGAAACGTTGTGTAACGCAACTATAGCGTTGCACGACGTGTCAAAAACGTTGTATGACGCCTAGATAATTCTGTTTAAATTCTTTTCAGAAATAAAACGTTGTATAACGTTTGAAAACGTTGTGTAACGCAAACATTATCGTTACATGACGTTATTGAACCGTTGTACAACGTTTTAGATCTGGTTTTTGAATCGAATCTGCGGTTTTATTTCGAATCTTTTCTCCGAAACGTTGTACAACGTTTTATAGCGTTGTATAACGTTTGAGCGGACCTTTTTGTGACTGGCGTCTTTTCTTCTTCTTTTCTTTCTCTCTTTCTTCTCCAACCCGACAGCCTCTTCATTTTTCTTCTTTCTCTCCTCTTTCACACCCCTTCAACTACACTCTCAAATCTCTCTCTCTACTCACTCTCTCACTCCAACCAAACACTCAAAATTACTCTCCTCTCTCTCCTCTACACCCTCATACCAATCTTTTCTCCTCTCTCCTCCTATTTCACTCAATCCGCCGAAACCCTAGCCTTGCTCTTCTCGTCAATTCCGGCAAATCCGACCGTCGGATCTTCAATCGGCTTCAAGGACTGTCTCTCCAAGGCATCCTCTTCTAGCCTCTCTCTTTAATTTCAAGGTTATTCATTTTTTTTTATCTCTTCTTCAATGGCTCCACCCAAATCCCGTAGCGGAGCACCACCCAAGGCACCCGCCAAAAGGGCTAGAACCGGTGCTAGTACCTCCTCTAGCATTGTACCAACCCAACCGCCTCTTCAAGGCACTGTACCCGGTTCTCTACCGACCGAACCGTTGGAAAATTGGACTCTTTCACCACTAAATCGGTTTTTATTCAAGGAGGATGAGGCCTACCGGTATTATAATGGTAATATCCGTGGCAATGACCGGTCCGTTGGTAAATGTTACTACTTCATTCAACCAAGGGAAAATGAACCGGGATGGAGGGTTAGTGACCCGGATTGGGATCGAATTAAGCCGCATCTTGACTACTTGCGTGCTTGGGGGCTTCTCAATTGCACCCAACCTTACAACCCCGACCTCATCAAACTTTTCTATGCAAATCTAAATATCACATGGGAGGATGGCATTCCGATTGCCCACTCCTACGTGTGTGGAAAGCCGATTACCATTGATTACGACCGGTTGGCTCGGGACATATTTTTGAGGAATGAAGGTATACAAGTGTATATCTCCAAGTCTTGGCCAAGGAATGCCGACATTGAGCCATTCGAGAAGTACCACGAGTTCTTCTATTGTTGGCGGGATTATCACCTCAAGCAATTCTCCGCCACCGAGCTTCCCGCCTATCACCGTCTCTTCTTCCTCATCATCAACAATGTCCTAGCTCCGAAGAAACAAATCAAAACAAATGTGGAGCTTCGCGAAGTCTTTTTCCTTCGGTGCATAATTGAGAGGAACCCGCAAATCAACCTCGCTTATCTTTTCTTCATGCACATGGAAAAGGTTAAGAACACTTGCAACACTTCTCTTCCTTATGGCAATATTATCTCATATCTTCTTGCCCAAGATGGTGTTCCACCAAAAACAAATACGTTCGGTCTAGAAGCCGAACTTTTGGAGCCCACGGATCTCATGGACACACTTCCTACCACCGGATGGACTCTTGATGAGCGGACCGGCATTGTCACTCCTGATTCCAACTTCATCCGGAACCGCTATCTTCTCCAAGAGGGTGCAAAACCAAACCAATATGCACCGGTGGGTCAAGAGCCAACGGGTTCTCTCCGTGGACCCGGCTCCTCAAGTCAACAAGCAATGGACCCATCCTTTTTTGATCAACACTTCGGTGGTTGGACCACCACGTTAACGGATTATGGCACTCGTTTGACCAATCTAGAGAGTGATTGGTCCAATTGGAAGACCGAGGACACAAAATGGAAAGAGGAGGATGCTAAGTGGAAAGAAGATGAGTTGGTATACCGGGCCAAAAATGATGCTAAGTTGGACAAGATCGAGACCGATGTCCAAAATTTTTGGGGGTCCATGCAAGAAGAGTTTAGGAAGCTCCATGTAGCTATTCGCAAAGGATCTTCTAATGGTGCCGGCGGAGACGATGAGTCGGAAGAGGATTGAGCCATTCATCCGTGCCAAGCCTTGCCAACACCTTAGCCTATCTTTTTCTTATTATTTTTCTTTTGTTTGTGTGAAATTATTTACTATTTATGTGAACTAAATGGTTATCTTCCTCGTTTAGTGTTTGTGAAACTTATGAGCTAAATGGCTAAATATTTCGTCGATTGTGGTTTGTATGAACTAAGCTAGTTGATTGCTATGTGAAGTTTTTGTGCTAATTGGCTAATCTTACTCTATCTTCAATGCATTTACTTGCTTGCTACTATATTTGTTATATTATGTGTAGTACTTGGCTATAGTCTTTGATAGTTACCTCTCTTTCAATTGAATTCACTTGTGCATCAATTGCTAAACTTGACTTGAGAGGGGGAGCATTTTTGTTATCAAGCCATATCGGTATAGGGCCAATTGGATACCCTTTTATCCATTTGCAACAAGGGGGAGAAAATGGATGGTAAAGCCGAATTCTTTGATTCTATTTCTACTTGCTTTACCTTGTGTTGTTTTGCAAATTGACAAAATGGGGAGATTGTTGAGTCAAACAAATCTTTAACTCGATTTGTCGATTTGCAAAACAACGTAACTCTTACTAATCTTTCGTCTAAGTGTCTAATATAGTTTAAGGTGGAGCAAGGCATTAAAGTTATGCATAGCGCGTGTTTTAAAGACCCACAAGACTCCAGAAGATCAATTAGGAAGTCTAGAACTTAAAGGTTGTAATTCTAATCAAACTTCCTCATTTTGTCTGAATTAAAATGCTCAAAATCTGCTGGTAACGTTATACAACGTTTGATAACGTTATACAACGTTACAGAACTCCTCGTAATGTGCCAAGTTGCAAAAACAGTCTTCATGCGTTACACGACGCTTCTTTCAGTTGTGTAACGCTTGGTCAAACGTTGTGTAACGTCATAAAGCGTTACACAACGCATTGACCAAGTCAGCTGAAAACTGAGTACTCCATGACAGAGCGTTGGGTAACGTTTTCTGGCGATACACAACGGACCAAAATCAAGCGTTACACAACGCTTGTTTCGATTTTTTTAACGCTTTGTTTTTGGCCACTTTGAGGGCGTTCTGGCCTATGTTGTGTAACGTTATAGTCCGTCATACAACGTTTCATTTTTCAAACGTTGCATAACGCTTCAAAGCGTTGTGTAACGTCTCTGACATCTTTTTGAACGTTAGAGGTCACTATTCATTGCGTTGCACAACGTTTCCAAACGTTGTACAACGTTTCTGACACCCTCCAACGTTATTGTCGGAATTTGTTTTATTTAACGGCTAATTTGAAACGTTGTGTAACGTTTCGGAGCGTTATGTAACGTTTTGTACAGAATTCGACTGGTTTAGAGCTCTTGACACCCACTATTAATACCAGACCTTTTTGAGCAGTTTGCACTGATCAATCACCTTGCTATACACTTGCTTTTGAGCTCTAATCCTGAGATATCATCCCTCTACCCTATTTGAGCATTTTTCTTAGACTATTTTGAAGAGATTTGAGTGCATCAACCAAACCCTTAGTTTTGAATTGCTAGACTTTTGAGTGTTTTGGTTGAGAGCCTTGATCCTTGGTGCTAGTTTGTGATTAGCTAGAGGTTAGGCCGATCCGCTTCGAGTTATTTGTGACGAAGCGATTCGGTTCGAATTTGTAGACCCGTTCGGTTGGAATAGAACGGAGCGCGTCCAATTTGGTGGTTGCGAAACTCCCGGAGACGTACGACTAAGGCTAGCCTTTTCTAGCGGGTCGGAACTCCGTAATATATCGCGTGTCAACTCTTTATCTCTTTTCTTTATTTACTTGCATTGTGCGATTAGACCAAACTTGAATTGAACCAAAAAATTAACCATAGTGGTTTAGGTTTCTTAAAATTGTGCCTATTCACCCCCCTCTAGGCCTTTCTTTAGGGACAACAAAATTAAATAATATCTACATTTTATTATAGTCTAAATACATTTCATCAAAGTCCATAAGCTCCAAACCAGCCAAACCAGAAAGAACTTTTGAATTTATCGAACATATTCAGGATATGTTTGTACATAATAAGGAATTAGTCTCTTAGATTCAAAGAAAGGCCTTTTTATTCTCGTTTTCAAAACCTAATTTCTCAGGAATTTTTGACCAAGCTTCTGATAAACTCAGATTTTCGGCTAGCCCAGCGCTATACACATCAATTTTTTTTAAAAAAAAAAGTCTCACCTGTAATACCAAATTGTAAACTCATTTAAACACACCAAATTAGGAGAATCATTAATTTTATAAAAAATATTATTCTAGGAAAATGCCAGTACAAAAAAATATTTCTATCATGGGAGTGCTATCCAGCAAAAAGAATCGGCGTCTTTATCACCATCTATAATCAAAGAAATTAATACATTAATTTTGGAAATAAAAAATTCAAATTAGGCAGAAATCATGCAAGCTATTGCAAATCATCCATACAATATTAAACATCTGTAATTTCACCAAAAAATAAGGAAAAAATGCATCAAAGGAAAATCTGATTATTTTTTTCAAGCTAGCTTACAGATAACTTAGGATTGTGCATCTTGACATGGATTGCGATCTCCGATTTCTCTGTCAATTAGGAGGTGATGAAGAGAGAGAGATATCGCCATGGCAGCGAGAGCGAGAGAGAGGGAACTAAACCACTGATATTTACAAATAGTGAGAGAGGAGGATTTTGGAGGAAATCTTATACAGTTTGGTTGCTGACCCAAGTAGGAGAGGATCTGCCAAATCACAGATCTAGGGTATAAATTTGCACGGCCCGATCAGTTGTAGATGAGGAAAGCTATCGGATGGACGATGTGGGGTGTGGGCAAGGTTGGCGACTTTCGTTTTACCAGAGGAGAAGGCTACGCCCAGAGGAGTACAATAGAATGAATAGCATTAGAGAGTTTGCGAGATGCCACGGCTAAGAAAAAAAAAAGAAAGGGATGGGGCACAGAACCTATAAACAATCCAATGAGGTACCAAACAAACGATTTATGCTGAAATGAGTCAGTTGTATGACCAATAATAACTGGTACACATACAATCGCAGGGTAACACGATGCAGAAATCGAAAATTGTCAATTATACATTCTTGGACCTGAACGTGTCGGGCAAATTTTAAATAACAAATCAATGACACCCACGCATCTTTATTTATAATATTGATACTGATTAGATTTACACTAACCGAGAAATCTCCATGAAAAAATGGGAAAAAATTTGTTCCTAAAACTGACTTCAGAATCCTAATGAAATGGCGCGTATTTTTAATTGCTTTCATCTAATAGAATGCATTCCTCGTTTATTTTAAAAGGTGATTTAGATTTATATCACCGTGAAAATTCAAAATTAGTGATACATCATCAATGGTAAAATTTATGCCACTACAACGTAATGATAATTAGTTTATGCCATCGATAAATTGATATGACCATTTTGCCCTTTTTAATATGACACTATGAAATATTAAAATTTGAGATATGCCATCGCAAAATAACGAATTAGTTTTATGCCGTTACAAATCAATGAATTTTATTTTATACCACTGTTTTACAAATAATGACGTTCATTATTATATCCACTAAAGCAAATTGAACATTTGATTGCAATAAACAACAAGTTTACAAAAGTTTTATTTTGGCGGTATAGAAAAGAAAGCTATTATACATAACTCAAAATATTTATTGTAATCAACATTAAGAATTAATAAAATTACGAGAGCTATTATTGATAAAAGTTATACCATGAGCTATTATGGAAAGAACTTTCTTTCATATCCAATGAACAACAAATTATTCATAGGAAAAAGTTGAGAGAACCGGCAAAGGGTATTTTGGAGATTTTTAAAATTAATGACAGATCTTAGATTGGCAAATCTATAATTTATCATGTTTTTAGAAAAATAATGGAATAAAATTAATTTTGATAATTTTGTAACCGCATATTTATGACTATCATTTTAACAATGGCATATCTCTAATTGACAAGTTTAATAATAATAAATCTAATGTTTTTTTTAATAAGACAATTCATTAACAGATGCCAAATGGCCGAATTTTCGACAAACCCGGAATTTGAGTTTCGGGCGCACGTTTGGCTGAAAAATAGGCGAATTTTCGAAAAAAATTTGGAATTCGAGTTTCGGGCCCACGTTCAGCCGAAAATTACCGAATTTTCGAAAAAAAATCCGAAATTCATGTTTCGGGCGCACGTTTGGGCGAAAAATTGTTGAATTTTAGACAAACCCGGAATTCGAGTATCGTGCCCACGTTTGGCCGAATAATGGCTGAAATTTCGAAAAAAAATCAAGAATTCGAGTTTCAGGCACACGATTGGCCGAAAAATGGCCAAATTTTAGAAAAAAATTCTGAATTCGAGTTTCGGGCACACGTTCGGCCGAAAAATGACCGAATTTTCAGAAAAATCCGGAATTAGAGTTTCGAGCACACATTCGGTCAAAAATGGCAGAATTTTCGAAAAAATCCGGAATTCGAGTTTCGGGCACACGTTCGGCCGAAAAATAGACGAAATTTCGAAAAAATCCAAAATTCAAGTTTCGGGCACACGTTCAGTCGAAAAATTTCTGAATTTTCGACACACCCGGAGTTCGAGTTTCAAGCACACGTTCTACCGAAAAATTGCCGAAATTTTGGAAAAATATCCGGAATTCAAGTTTCGGGCCCATGTTTGGTCGAAAATGGCCGAATTTTCGAAAAAAATCCGAAATTCGAGTTTTGGGGCACACGTTTGGCCGAAAAATGGACAAAATTTGGAAAAAAAAATCCGGAATTCTTGTTTCGGGCACACGTTTTGCCGAAAAATGACCGAATTTTCGACAAACACGGAATTCGAGTTTCGAGCACACGTTTGGCCGAAAAATTGCCGAATTTTCGACAAACCCGAAATTCGATTTTCAGGCCCATGTTGGGTCGAAAAATGGCGGAATTTTCGAAAAAATCCGGAATTCAAGTTTCGGTCCCACGTTCGGCCAAATTTTCGACAAACCCGTAATTCGAATTTCGGGCACACGTTGGGCCAAAATATGGCCGAAATTTCGAAAAAATTCGAATTTGAATTTCGGGCCCTCGTTCGGCTGAAACATGGTCGAATTTTCGAAAAAATCCAGAATTCGAGTTACGAGCCCACGTTCGGCCCAAAAATGGACGAAATTTTGAAAAAAATCCGGAATTCGAGTTTTGAGCACACGTTCGGCCGAAAAATGGCCGAATTTTCGAAAAAATCCGGAATTCGAGTTTCGGGCACATCTTTGGCCGAAAAATGGTCGAATTTTCGACAAACCCGGAATTCGAGTATCGGGCACACGTTCGGCCGAAATTTCAAAAATAAATACGGAATACGATTTTCGGGCCCACGATCGGCCGAAAAATGTACCGATTTTCGAATAAATTCGGAATTCGAGTGCCAGGCCCACGTTTGGTCGATAAACAGCCGAATTTTCAAAAAAAATCTGGAATTCGAGTTCAAGTCCACGTTTGGCCAAAAAATGGACGAAATTTTGGAAAAAATTCGGAATTTGAGTTTCGGGAACACGTTGGGCCGAAAAATGGTCGAATTTTCGACAAACCCGGAATTCGAGTATCGGGCACACGTTCGGCCGAAAAATGGCCGAATTTTCGACAAACCCGTAATCCGAGTATCAAGCACACATTCGGCCGAAAAATGACCGAATTTTAAAAAAAATCCGGAATTCAAGTTTCGGGCCTTCGTTTGGTCGAAACATGGCCGAAATTTCAAAAATAAATCCGGAATGCGATTTTCGGGACCACGTTTGGCTGAAAATTGATGAAATTTCGAAAAAAATCCAGAATTCGAGTTTCGGGCACACGTTGGGCCGAAAAATGGATGAAATTTTGAAAAAAATTCGGAATTCGAGTTTCGGGCATTAGTTTGGCCGAAAAATGGAAGAAATTTGGAAAAAATCCGTAATTCGAGTTACAGGTAAGCGTTTGGCCGAAAAATGGACGAAATTTCGAAAAAATCTGGAATTCGAGTTTCGGTCCCACCTTAGGCCGAATTTTCGACAAACCCGTAATTCCAGTTTCGGGCACATGTTTGGCCAAAAAATGATCGAAATTTCGAAAAAATATGGAATTCGAATTTCGGGCCCACGTTCGGCCGAAAAATGGCCGAGTTTTCGAAAAAATCCGGAATTCTTGTTTCGGCCCCACGTTCGGCCCAAAAATGGATGAAATTTTGAAAAAAATCCAAAATTCGAGTTTTGAGCACACGTTCGGCCGAAAAATGGCCGAATTTTCGAAAAAATCCGAAATTCGAGTTTCGGGCACATCTTTGGCCAAAAAATGGCCGAATTTTCGACAAACCTGAAATTCGAGTATCGGGCACACGTTCGGCCGAAAAATGGCCGAAATTTCAAAAATAAATCCGGAATACGATTTTCGGGCCCACGTTTGGCCGAAAAATGGACGAAATTTCGAAAAAAAAAATCCAAATTCGAGTTTCGGGCATACGTTGGGACGAAAAATGGATGAAATTGTGAAAAAAATTCGGAATTTGAGTTTCGGGCACACGTTTGGCCGAAAAATGGACGAAATTTCGAAAAAAATCTGGAAGTTGAGTTTCGGTCCCACGTTCGGCCAAATTTTCGACAAACTCGTAATTCGAGTTTCGGGCACACATTTCGCCGAAATATTGTCGAAATTTCGAAAAAAATCCGAATTCGAATATCGGGCCCTTGTTCGGCCGAAAAATGGCCGAATTTTCGAAAAAATCCGGAATTCGAGTTTTGGGCCCACGTTCGGCCAAAAAATAGCCGAGTTTTCGTAAAAATCCGGAATTCGAGTTTCGGGCCCATATTCGGCGGAAAAATAGACGAAATTTTGAAAAAAATTCGAAATTCGAGTTTTGAGCACACGTTTGGTCGAAAAATTCCCGGATTTTCGACAAACCCGGAATTCGAGTATTGGGCAAACGTTCGGCTGAAAAATGGCGAATTTTCGAAAAAATCCAGAATTCGAGTTTCGGGCACATCTTTGCCGAATTTTCGACAAACCCAGAATTTGTGTTTCGAGCACACGTTTGGCCGAAAAGGTGTCGAAATTTTGAAAAAATCTAGAATTCGGGTGCCGGGCCCATGTTTCGGCGAAAAATAGCTGAATTTTCGAAAAAATCTGGAATTCGATTTTCAGGTCCACGTTTGGCCAAAAAATGGACGAAATTTTGGAAAAAATTCGGAATTTGAGTTTCGGGCACATGTTTGGCTGAAAAATGACCGAATTTTCGAAAAAATTCGGAATTTGAGTTTCGGCTAGTCGTTGGGCCGAAAAATGGCCGAATTTTCGATAAATCCGGAATTCGAGTGTCGGGCACACGTTCGGCCGAAAAATGGCTAAATTTAAAAAAAAAATCCGGAATTCGAGTTTCGGGCCCACTTTCGGCCGAAAAATGGCCCAAATTTCGAAAATAAATATGGAATGCGATTTTCGGGCCCACGTTTGGCCGAAAAATTGGTGAAATTTCGAAAAAAATCCAGAATTCGAGTTTTTTTGGGCCTTACAATCCAGAAAAATAGGGGCCATCCGATTTGGATCTGACGGCCCGTGAGCCGCGCTACACGGGTGTCGTGCGCCACCTGATTTGGATTTGAAACTACTAGAATTAGGACAGTTATTTAAGTAATAATCCCTTAAAATAAAAAACAACGAAAATCACAATATTAGGTCTTATCCTCAAAATGAGAAAAGGCACGTGCGGAATCGAATCTAAAACATTTATTTACTTTTTGCTAAAATCCAAAAATAGTTCATTTTTGCCTGGACCAATCTACAGTAACGTGCACATCAACTTCAGCCGTCCGATTTCCGTCTGTTTACGATGGATTTCATCGTGTCCCATTGTCTCCACTATCAATTTTGTATTGTGGATTTTTTGTGTGTTGTTTGTTGTTGCCTTCTATATCGAGCAGATTTTATTACGTGCTTTTCTATTTAGGGTCTTGCAAACGTAGGGTCGGCTACAGGGACGTCTGCGCTATTGATCCATTCGTTGGATTATCTGTGAATTTGTTTTTGTTTTCTTCCGTGTCTCACAAATTTTCTTAGGTGGCTTTCTGTTTAAATTCTTGCAGACGCACAGACGAGTACAGCAAGAACAGCTGCAGGGATCGATGGACTCCCTCTCCTGCGCTCCTGCTTCTCGACCCTTCTTCCTTCTTCCATCGCTTTTCTGCACGAAGCCAAAAAGGAAAGCGGGAGAGAGAGGCATCACATCCATCCTTCTTATCTTCAACACATACGCACTCTTCTCCTCTTCAATACGGAGAGACAGATAAAGATAGGTTGATAGGGAGATGGGGATCGCCGGCTAGATAGGCTTCTTTCTGCCCCGACCTAAAGATCTGAACCAGCTATCTCTCTCTCTCTCTCTGCGCACCTGTCTCCCTCTGTCTATTCTTTTCTTTCCCTCTTTGCTCCTACATCCGATTTCTGTTTCTCGCAGATTCTGCACACATTTTCTGTGCTAGATTTGCAAAGCAAAAGCAATGGTGGCTCGAGGTTTTAAACGAAGAGCAGATCGAGTAGCTTGGCTGATTGATCAATGGCTTCAAATAAGGTCGAGAACGCTTCTCTTTCTTGATTATTGCTTTTTACTTTCTTCGATTTCGTATAGTATTGCACGCTTAGTGTCTTGCTGCTGATTGGTTTTTCCCATGTCCTTTTCTCTTCTCTTAGTCGAACTAGGGTTGGCTTTGTCACAATTTTTTATTTTTTTTGCATATGTTCTTTACCTTTGCCGGATTTTATCAGGATTTAGTGGGGATGCCAACAACACATCTGTAGGGGCACATCTCTTCCCAGATTATCAGTGTTCAGGTACGTAATAGACAAAATGCAGGTTTAGTTTGGGTTTACCGCATAGAAACTGAAGTGTTATATTAAAATTGAATGTTGCAATCTTTAATTAAAGGTGGCGTTTTTCCTAAATTTCTTCTTACAGTCGTTAATTTCTGATCATTGATTCCCACCATTTCTTCCTCTTTATTTTCTTCTATGGTTGCAGTGCATAGCGTACATGCAACTCACTAGCAAAAAGGCACTTAAAATGATATTACTGGTTTGTTAGATTAGGCAGCTTTACAATTTGGGGAACTTGGTTGTTTTAAAAGATGCTCTCACTTTTTAAGTAGTCGTCCAATCATGTTGGCTGATACTGGCTAGATATTTAGTAGGTGCTAATGCAGGCTTTATGGAGTGTTTGATTTTTCTGTTATATAAGAGGGGTAATAAAATGATGCTCTTGGTTATTTTAGCATGTGTTTATTTATATTCTGTAACCTATATATATATTCTTTATTGTGTGTGATAACATAAAAAATTACTTCACCTGCTAATAATTGTGCAGTTGCCTTTACTTTTGCAGTTTTGCTTCAATCAAGCTTATGGACTTGGGAAATACAAGGCTTTCTTCAATTAGCAAGTTCTCTCTGATCAGCAAAGGTGCTGCTCAGTCATGCTGCCTGCTGCAAGTGATTTGTCAGTAATTAGAATTTCTATATTTCTTCCTTTTACCTTTTTTTATCATATCATCTCTTTCTCTGTCTGTCCTGATAAGAAAAATTCATTATAGCTGTACTGCTATCTTTCAGAATTTGTTCTATTATAATACAAAATACTGATAATAGAAAAAAAAATCTTTCCATAGCTTATTTATCTTACCTGCAACATTCTCTGAGCTTTCCTTCTATTGCTCTTTAGCTTCTAATTTATGCTTTTTTCGATGTTTTACCTTCTTATTTATGCTATTTTCTGTTCCTTCAATTGAACAGCCTTTCAAGTCATTACCCTGCTGTCTGTGCTATTCAGCTCTTACATCCTTATGTATGCATATCCTTTACTTTCAAGTCATCATGACTATATTTTCTGATGTTGTACATAGCTATTGAATGGTAATTTATCTTCCACCAGATTGAATTGTTATTTTCTCATAAATCCTCACAAATAGCAATTTTTCTTCCTTATCCCTAATATCAGAGGACATATGGTCAAAGTCACGCATACTGCAGCACATTTGAATATATTTGATGCTACCATTTACGAAGAATGAAAAGCTCTTTTAGTTGTCATCCATACTGCAACACATCTGAATATATTTGGCGGTTGGTCAGTGTTGAGTGGTCTGTGCCGAGTGCCACTTCACTTTTCTACATCTCATCTGCAAGGTCTCTCTTAGAGTGATCTGATCACCTTCTCTCTCTCTCTCTCTCTCCCTCTTTTGGTGTTCTTTCATTTTAATTTTTGTTTTTATTTGCAGGTTTGGCCATCTGAGCTTTGGAGGAGTGTTCTGCCATGCTTTTAGGTTATGTGTTCTTTGTCTAATCCATTTTGTTCTTCAAGCAATGTTTTTGTTTGTTCTTATTTGTTAAATATTGTGATAATAGAAGTTCCAGGTTGGTTTTGCGCTTACATTTTAGTATTTTAGTTTATGTTACAGTAAATTTTGGCTTATACTGATTGGATTTGTTTCATTGGGTTACATCAAAAAATAGTATCAACATATGACAATTTGAGATTTTTAAAAGCCATTTTAAAATTCCCTGCGCACCCGATCGAGTCTCTTACTGGTATTCTAAACATTGTTATATGCTAAAGGTAAGAGACGCGCATATCTGCTTGATATAATTAGAATACTATCTTCATTCTCAATTTCTCTTTATCAGTTTATCGATTTTGGATTTTAGATTTTTCGAGTGTTTCTGCAATCGCATAGGTTGCATGATCGAGGTGCATTGAAGAAGAAAGATAGGGCAGGTACTACTTTCTTTGCCCATATCCTCCTCCGAATCAATAAGGTAGTATGCCCCACTATCTCTCCTTTTTTTCCTCTTCTTCGATTGCAAGCGTTACTTTGTTTCTTCTATTATCATTTTCTTGCTTTTTTTTTTTTTGCTCATTTCAATGGATTTAAAACGTTATATATGTATTGTCTACTACACCAATAGTACTGGTAAAAGGAGGGCGAGACCGAGGAAGGTTAGGAATGCCATGAAAATGGCTATGCTTCATAAACCTATCATGGCTATGTTTGTACTGTCATGTGTTCGAGAGGTGCTTGGTGGTGGTGGTCTTTTTGGTATTGATGTTTTCATTTCTTAGTGATTGAAGGACGTTTTATAACTTTTGTTTACAATAATTGGGACTACTGATGGGTGGTACTAGAATTATGGGTAGTGTTTGTTTAGCATCTGGTAGGATTTCTTTCCTTAATTGGGTATATATGACAGGTGCTGGTATTAGTAACAATTGGGGAATGCTTCGTTCATTGTAAACAGATGTTGCTCCTTGCTTTTCTTTTAATAAAAGAGAGGGTAATACCTGTTTAATTTCAATATATATATGTGTTTGGTCAATAACTAATCATTGGTCTCATTCTATTTTGTAAGCAATAATTGTTCTAGGAAAGCTAATTATAAGCATAGAAAACAACATCGATGCATATAGACAATAAGAAAATCAACTATGATAATTATTGTACCAAACATAGGTACAGCAACAAAATCAAGCAAGCAACACAGGAAAAGAAAAAAAAAAAGGTGCACCACAAGACACCAAATAGAAAAACAGAAAAAACTATACTATGCTTATCCCAAATAATACACCCGTTACAGATAAATGATTCATCGGAAAAAACAGAAAAAATATTTATTTACAAAGAGTTACCATACATTAAAAAAAACTAAAACAACGATCCATCATCGCCTGACCATCACAACCAGCATGCTAAAGACATCTTTCGCCATAAATTGCAGACAGAACTAGATCGTGAGAAGCGCGATGAGATACCTAGTTTAGTTTTCGAATCCGAATTTGCTGTTGCGCGACAAATGGTGTAGCGCACGTACGAGCCGTCTGATCTTGATCGGACGGTTAATTTTTTACGGGCCTATCAATCTAGGTTACATGCACGGGGCTCCCTTGTCCATTGGATCTTGATCAGACGGCCAGCATGCCGCGCTACACCATGTGTCGCGCGGCAGCGGATCTGAATTTTTAGTTTTCAAAATTTAATTGTCTTGAGTTATATAGTCCAATTACTATTTGTGAATTTTTTTTTTTACTTTGGTTGTCAAATCTCAATTGATCATTGTTTTCTGATGGACACTTGTGATATACAACTTGGCTAATATTGTGTGTATTATTTTGCAACCCAACATTATTTGCACTTCCTTCTCACATCCGACGTCCCTCGAATATCTAAGGTACGAGAGTCGGAAAGAGAGTAGATTAAGGCCCAAGCTGCCACTTGCCACTTTGCCAGGCGTAGGACACTCGGCATTAATTAAACCGCATCATCAACAGATCAACCTCCTCCATTTTTTTTCATTTTCCCTTTCGTGGTTTTTTTTTTTTTCTTTTTGAAATCTTACATAAATTTTCGGGAGTATTTTTTATGCTACATTAAGAGATTAAAAAAAATAAGCATATTATATTTCATATATTATAGTTAATTAGAATCGTCTATTTTATAATTTTTTCGGTATTTTGATCTAGCATCAAATAAACTTAAAAATTATAAAATTTTATGCTAATACATATCTCATGAAATTGAAGAATATCAATGATTTGAATTTGATATTTAAATTTCAAATTGTGAAATTAAATAAAAAATAAAATTATGATATTTGTGGTACTAAAAATTTATGGAATTAAACCGTCTTAGGTTATTAGTACTAGAATTATCTTTCACTTGATGCAAATCAGAATAAAATTCATTATACATTCACCTTTGCTTCCCCACTTTTTCAGCCGTCTGATCGTATGGTCCTCTTTAATAATTCTCTGTCCCCCACTCTCGTAATGGAATTGACCAAAAAGTAGATTAAAAGAAGAAAACTTAACACAGAAGTAGATTCTCATATATTAAGGAAAATGACGGAGATTTCGACATTATACCCTCCAATTGTTCAACTGAAATTGGAGATAATCCGAATGTCTATATCCCATGCAAATTACGCAATTACATGTACAAATATGGAACCACATATTCTCCGTAAATTTTGTTTCTATACCCAATTAATTAATAACTCGTAAATAATTTTTCGTACTTTATTATTTTGATATGATAAAACTATATGAGTATGTATACAGTCTAATTAAGTATCCTTTCAAAAAAGTATAAAATTTTTGAATTATCTCGATTTTAGTTGATATTTTCAGACCCTCATCTATTTTTTTCTCCTTTAAAGAGTCATATATATATATATATATTTTACAATTATCATCTAATATGAATTTCAAATTTTGGTAAAACTTTATTATCAATTCGAAATTATATGCTATTACCGTTAAACACTGTATTTTTATTTTATGCGTGTATTAATTATTTAACAGTGACAATAATTTAGCAAATTAATTAATATTTTCATCCTTATTTCGATAACTATAATTAATTTGATTATAGGAGTCTATTAATTATCTGTATTCTTATCTATATCTACTCTATGGAATTTTAATTTAAGTACTGTATTAATACTATGTGGTTCATATTTATACCTCTAGTGGCATTCTTGCGAGAAAGTGAACTTTTGTTTGTTAACGAAGAGGTTTGATACTGTCAGGAGTCAGGACTATATGCCTTGTTAACAGGTTGCTTCTAGCTAGTTTTTCTCCTTTCTGGAAAGGAGCGTGGGCTACTGATCATTTGGCTAGAATTGGCTCTTCTAAAGTGGTAGACAATGGTCTGAAAACTCTTTTCGGGTTGGATCACTGAATCGATGACTTTTTTTTAGCTGGTATTGGAGGCAGCGAAAGTTGCTCGTCCTGACTTATCATCTCTGACTGTAAAACATTGTACTGACGATGGTTCTTGTATTTAATATGCAAATTTTCTGATATAGTAAATTTAAATTTCTTCCCTATTGCTTTCTTCAACAACGCCGGCACTTCATCTGAATTTAACTTTGATTTATCAATCACAAATGATGCTGATTCGCCGACAATCTCTTTTGTTGTATCTGCAATAGCACAAAATTCTGCTTGCCCACAGGCGTCTTTTACTGGATATAAAATTAGGACACTACCTTGGAGTATATGACCATGATTATCCTGGGAGATGTGAATACGAAAAATTAAATTTTTAGGCGCTCCCAAGATTGTACAATCTAAAAGTTAGTCCATATTGTTAAGTGGAATTCATTAGGTGCTCCCAGGATAATGGTAATGATATATAGCTTGTGACGAAATGATAACCACTGTCATGAAACTTTCATTGGAATCCTTTAATTAAAATAAATAAAAAAATGTACCTGCAGCCAATCTCCAAGTCTTAAAATTTAATTTTTTTGACCTTAATAAAGATAAAAATAGCTTACCAGTAAAACAGAGTACATAACAAATAATGTCGAAGCCAATCCCTTAAGCACACTTTGCAAATCACCAATTAAAAATTTAAAATAGAAGGAAATTGGAAATGCTTATCATCGATCCAACAGATCAATGCGTACCTTTTTTCAAGAATAAACTAAATTGGCGTTGATATCCGGTGCTTGAAATAATCATCTTTAATGTCAATTTTGATGGTTAACTCCATAAATTATTTCCTAATATATAGACATAATAATAACATATAACCCATAATAACAGCCATAATTCTGCTGTAATGACAAATTTAAGTCTATTTAAAAAAACTTAAAGGCCCTTAGGTTGTGCACAACCTGATATTCAAATATTATGGAATTTAATTAAATCTTTAATACCAGTATAATTAAATCAGCTATACACACAAATTAAATGCCTTTAGGCCGCGCACAACTGGAGATGCAAATCTCAGAAATTTGAGTCAAATCATTAATATGGGTATAATTAATTCGGATATTGCAAATATAAATATCAATTAATGGCACAATCTATATTGTTTTTCAAAATATATTAAAGTACGGTTGTGTGTGCCATACAAATAGGCAAGGACCAAATTAAAATTGTATACTGCATTAAATTAAATAATATCTACATTTTATTATAGTCTAAATACATTTCATCAAAGTCCATACGCTCCAAACCAGCCAAACCAGAAAGAACTTTTGAATTTATCGAACATATTCAGGATATGTTTGTACATAATAAGGAATTAGTCTCTTAGATTCAAAGAAAGACCTTTTTATTCTCGTTTTCAAAACCTAATTTCTCAGGAATTTTTGACCAAGCTTCTGATAAACTCAGATTTTCGGCTAGCCCAGCGCTATACACATCAATTTTTTTTTTAAAAAAAAGTCTCACCTGTAATACCAAATTGTAAACTCATTTAAACACACCAAATTAGGAGAATCATTAATTTTATAAAAATATTATTCTAGGAAAAAGCCAGTACAAAAAAAATCTTTCTATCATGGGACTGCTATCCCGCAAAAAGAATCGGCGTCTTTATCACCATCTATAATCAAAGAAATTAATACATTAATTTTGGAAATAAAAAATTCAAATTAGGCAGAAATCATGCAAGCTATTGCAAATCATCCATACAATATTAAACATCTGTAATTTCACCAAAAAATAAGGAAAAAATGCATCAAAGGAAAATCTGATTATTTTTTTCAAGCTAGCTTACAGATAACTTAGGATTGTGCATCTTGACATGGATTGCGATCTCCGATTTCTCTGTCAATTAGGAGGTGATGAAGAGAGAGAGATATCGCCATGGCAGCGAGAGCGAGAGAGAGGGAACTAAACCACTGATATTTACAAATAGTGAGAGAGGAGGATTTTGGAGGAAATCTTATACAGTTTGGTTGCTGACCCAAGTAGGAGAGGATCTGCCAAATCACAGATCTAGGGTATAAATTTGCACGGCCCGATCAGTTGTAGATGAGGAAAGCTATCGGATGGACGATGTGGGGTGTGGGCAAGGTTGGCGACTTTCGTTTTACCAGAGGAGAAGGCTACGCCCAGAGGAGTACAATAGAATGAATAGCATTAGAGAGTTTGCGAGATGCCACGGCTAAGAAAAAAAAAAGAAAGGGATGGGGCACAGAACCTATAAACAATCCAATGAGGTACCAAACAAACGATTTATGCTGAAATGAGTCAGTTGTATGACCAATAATAACTGGTACACATACAATCGCAGGGTAACACGATGCAGAAATCGAAAATTGTCAATTATACATTCTTGGACCTGAACGTGTCGGGCAAATTTTAAATAACAAATCAACGACACCCACGCATCTTTATTTATAATACTGATACTGATTAGATTTACACTAACCGAGAAATCTCCATGAAACAAATGGGAAAAAATTTGTTCCTAAAACTGACTTCAGAATCCTAATGAAATGGCGCGTATTTTTAATTGCTTTCATCTAATAGAATGCATTCCTCGTTTATTTTTAAAGGTGATTTAGATTTATATCACCGTGAAAATTCAAAATTAGTGATACACCATCAATGGTAAAATTTATGCCACTACAACGTAATGATAATTAGTTTATGCCATCGATAAATTGATATGACCATTTTGCCCTTTTTAATATGACACTATGAAATATTAAAATTTGAGATATGTCATCGCAAAATAACGAATTAGTTTTATGCCGTTACAAATCAATGAATTTTATTTTATACCACTGTTTTACAAATAATGACGTTCATTATTATATCCACTAAAGCAAATTGAACATTTGATTGCAATAAACAACAAGTTTACAAAAGTGTTATTTTGGCGGTATAGAAAAGAAAGCTATTATACATAACTCAAAATATTTATTGTAATCAACATTAAGAATTAATAAAATTACGAGAGCTATTATTGATAAAAGTTATACCATGAGCTATTATGGAAAGAACTTTCTTTCATATCCAATGAACAACAAATTATTCATAGGAAAAAGTTGAGAGAACCGGCAAAGGGTATTTTGGAGATTTTTAAAATTAATGACAGATCTTAGATTGGCAAATCTATAATTTATCATGTTTTTAGAAAAATGATGGTATAAAATTAATTTTGATAATTTTGTAACCGCATATTTATGACTATCATTTTAACAATGGCATATCTCTAATTGACAAGTTTAATAATAATAAATCTAATGTTTCTTTTAATAAGACAATTCATTAACAGATGCCAAATGGCCGAATTTTCGACAAATCCGGAATTTGAATTTCGAGCGCACGATTGGCTGAAAAATGGGCGAATTTTCGAAAAAAATTTGGAATTCGAGTTTCGGGCCACGTTCAGCCGAAAAATTACCGAATTTTCGAAAAAAAATCCGAAATTCATGTTTCGGGCGCACGTTTGGGCGAAAAATTGTCGAATTTTCGACAAATCCGGAATTCGAGTTTGGTGCCCACGTTTGGCCGAATAATGGCTGAAATTTCGAAAAAAATCCAGAATTCGAGTTTCAGGCACACGATTGGCCGAAAAATGGCCGAATTTTAAAAAAAAAATCCTGAATTCGAGTTTCGGGCACACGTTCGGCCGAAAAATGACCGAATTTTCGAAAAAAATCTGGAATTCGAGTTTCGAACCCACGTTCGGTCGAAAAATGACCGAATTTTCGAAAAAATCCGGAATTCGAGTTTCGGGCACAAGCTTGGCTGAAAAATGGACGAAATTTCGAAAAAATCCAGAATTTGAGTTTCGGGCATACGTTTGGCGGAAAAATTGCCGAATTTTCGACAAACCCGGAATTCGAGTTTCGGGCACAAATGGGGCCGAAAAATGTCCGCATTTTCGAAAAAATCTAGAATTCGAGTTTCGGGCACACATTCGGCGGAAAAATTGCCGAATTTTTGAAAAAAAACCGGAAATTGAGTTTCGAGAACACGTTTGGCCGAAAAATGGACGAAATTTCGAAAAAAATTCGGAATTCGTGTTTCCAGTGCACGTTTCGGTGAAAAATTGTCGAATTTTCGACAAACTCGGAATTCGAGTTTCGTGCCCACGTTTGGCCGAATAATAGTCGAAATTTCAAAAAAAATCGGAATTCGAGTTTTAGGCACGTGTTTGGCCGAAATTTTGATAAAACTCGGGAATCTAGTTTGAGCGCATGTTTGGCCGAAAAATTGCCGAAATTTCGAAAAAATCCAGAATGCGTGTTTTGGGTACATGTTCGGCCGAAAAATGGACGAAATTTTGAAAATAAATTCGAAATGCGAGTTTCGGGCGCACGTTTAGTCGAAAAATTGCCGAATTTTCGAAAAAATCCGGAATTCGAATTTCGGGCACACGTTTGGCCGAAAAATTGCCGAATTTTCGACAAACCTGGAATTCGTGTTTCGGGCACACTTTGGGTAGAAAAATGGTCGGATTTTGGAAAAAATCAGGAATTCGAGTTTCGGGCACACATTCGGCAGAAAAATGAGGTCACAGGATCATCCAGATACCACAGGTTTCTTTTCTTTTTTTTTTGGGGCGTCCGTCAATAGTTTTTTGTCAAGTGGGCCTTATTCCATCAAGATGTTTTTTTTAATTTTCAGGACGATGTGCCATCTGTAGTGAGATCGCGGGATCACTCAGATATAGCGAGATTTTGGTTTGGCTTTCTTTTTTATTTTTTTATCTTAGTTTTGGGTTTGGATTTTTTTTTGTTTTGGGCCTTCGGTTCGATTTGTTTTAATTTTGGTTTTGTTTCTTTTTTGTTTTGGCTTTGATTCTGATTTTGGAGTTGGGACTCCGTATCTATGGCCTGACGGCTGGATCCTGGGAAGGTTGTATTTTTTTCATTTGATTTTGGCTTTGGGATCAAGACTCCATATCTTAGGCCTGACGGCTGGGTCTTGCAAAAGTTTGATGTTTTGTTTATTTTCGGGAATAGGACTCCGCTTCTGGGTCCTGGGAATATTATATTTTTTTATTTTGGTTTTGGTTTTAAGACTCCGTATCTGAGGCCTAACGGCTGGGTCTTGCAGAGGTTTTATTTTTTTGGATTAGGACTCCATATTTGAGGCACATTAGCCGGGTCCTGAAGATGTTATATTTTTTTATTTGATTTTGGTTTTGGGATTAGGACTCCATATCTGAGGCTGAGTCCTGAAAAGCCTTGGTTTTGCTCATCATTTGTTTTCTTGACTTATTGACAGAACACGGTTTGTACTTCCTTTAATCATCAATGTTGAGGGAGGGTATCATGCGGAGTCCCTCTCTTTTGTCCTCGGTGAATCTCAATTCGGCCAAATTCTTGAGACTGAACTGTTTTTTTTTTCTTTTATGTATTACGGGAGTTACCGACACCTGCAACGAGTCGATCAATCATGAATTTGGTATTCAGGTAATTTAACTGGTTTTGGTTGGTTTTCTGGCCATGGTATTTAGTAAAATGGGGTTTTCATATTTTTTTTTTGAACTTATGGGAATTTGAGTTCTGAACTCTTCCAAGTCTCCTGTGGTTTCGGTATTTTTTTGTTTCGATGATTTTGAATTCATCTGATTGGGCCACGTCAGCTTTGTGACTTGAGCACACGGACGGCCGCACATCATATTGTTGGGGACTGGGCGCCGCAGAAAATCAAGGGATTTGAGACACCTTCATTTTTTTATTTCATTTTTTTTGAGCTCGGTGCATCTGAACCGAAAGGAGCTGGCTGGCTGGGGCTCAGCTCGGTGCATCGATGGTCATGGAGTGTGTTCCGTGTCCACCCAGGAACCTCCATCTTTTGCTTTCTTCTCCTCACCTCTTCTCTCTTTCGATCTGATGGGAGGTTTCGATACCATGGCTTCGAGTCCAAGCCATCTGAACATGCAGCGGATTGGAGAAATGGGGTTCATGAGCCTCGTAGAGCTCCCCTAGAACCATATCACACTGGCTTGGTGTCGGGATTTTGCCTCCGTCGTGTTCAGCCAAAGGGATAGACGACTGAAGTCTCGAGAAGTAGGGATGGCAGTCGAAAACTTACGGCCACTTCGAGAGGTAAATGCGAGTATCTTTTTTTGTTTGGAAAGCGGAGATCTTTAGGATGAGTTTTATTCCAACTGAGCCTCGTTTTTGTGTGCACATCAGGTGTTTGTAAAAATGCACAAGAGGGCTTATGAGAGAAGTAGGGCTGACTGTGGCCGGAGCATGGGTACAGGGCATCATGGGAGACACACAAATTTCATCTGGTGTGTTGTTCCTCCTGGAGGAATTGATTAATTTTGAGTTACATTACGGCATCAGTGACTTAACAGTTCTAGTAACTATGCTTTTCGTGGCATGGTTCTGGGATATCAGAAGGGTGTAAACAGGTGTCATATGACTTCAATTTGTGACATGGCTCTCTCCAGTGCAGTGTTTGGCTTTGAGTTATGCTGGGTTTTGACAACATGAGGTGATTTCGATGAATTGATAGCCTTTCACAGTTGTGCTTGGCTTGACATGCCTCTGGGGCACCATATAAGCATATGGCAGTTGCTGGTTGCGCCAATTGGATAGATGTGAGTCTCTTCACTGATGTTTAGCCTTGACCTGAAGTGAGCCTCATCTTAGGTTGGCAACAAGAGCAGGGCATCAGCTTGAGCTTCTCTGAGGTAAGGTTCCTTCTTTTTTTTTCATATTGTATTTCTTTATTTTCTTTTTATTTATGGCCAGTGCTAACTTGGTGGGTTTATTGCATATGAAGAGAGGCATGATGCTGACTCTTTTGAAATTGGGTTCCTCTTTTCATTCTATAAGTAAGACCTAGCTTTGTCTCAATTATCATCATCTCAGATTGGTACCCTAAATGGCCTTTTCTTGAAATTGGATCCCCTCCCTTTTTAAGTAAGGACTTTGGCTTTGCTGTTTGCAGGTTATGGTAGGAAGAGGAATGGCATAGGCAAGGATATATCGTATGGGCATGGTGAATATAGTTAGTCAACATAGTTTCTGACATATCATAAGAGCACCTCATAGCCATTAGTTGTGAAGGGAGGCAAGATGGCATAGGCAAGTACCTGTTGTCATGAAGGTATTTCCCCTTTTTTTTTGTTGTGTTGTTTTTTTTTTTATATTTTTTCTCTTTCATACATGTATGTGTGTGTTTGTAACTTATGCATATGCTCGTACAAGTCTTTTTCATGTGTACGACACTTATTATATAAAAAAAAACAAAGCACAGTACCATGTCAAAGGTTTAATGAAGTTATTTGGAGTATTATTATCACATCATGCACACCTCCTTCTTATTATGCATCAGAGTATGCAGTTTCTTTCTTTCTCTTTTCTTATCGTATGGATGATGGTTGCATGAGGTTCTTTTTTTTTTTAGATGAAGGCTGTATGCAATTCCCTTTGTGAATAAAGAGAAGCGAAGATGGGGCAGCAGTGATAGAACTGAACTAAAAGCATGCTATGAGTGATCACTAATATGTTATTTGAGGCAAATAAAAGGTAAATATTGATCATCTTAAAAAAGAAAAATATAGGATAAAGTAATTCCCAAGCTTTACAGCACCTACATCTATGCAAAATAATATACCCCTGCACACCATGGATTGGTGGCTGGGTTAGACACAAAGTGACTCTCAAGATGACAGAAAAGAATATACCACCTTTTTATTGATAGAGCAGATGATGATTACACACTGGCTCTCCTTTCTTGTGACTCAAATTACAGGGTCTCTCTTTTTTTTTTTTTTGCTTTTTTTGCTATCCTAAATTAACTCCCTTTTTTTTTCTTGCAGATTTTTATTCTGAGTGCGTGTGTGGCTTCAAGTGTTTCTCTGGGCTTTAGGGTTATTGGTTTGTTGCTGAAAGTTTTCTCCTCCTCCCCCCTTCTTCTCTTACTTGGTTCTCTTCTCCTCTCCTTTAATGATGAAGCTGCCTCTTTATTTATAGAGGGAATCAGGGGTGCTTTGGTCATCTCACAACTCAAAATTTTTTAGTAACCCAGCCTTTGATTCTGTTTGTATAAGACACCATTTCCAATTTTTTTTTTTTGCTGCATTTTTGGAGTACAATACATGCTGCAAGTGATGTCAATTCATCATTTAATGTTGCTCCAGGTATGATTCCTTATACCCTTCTTTCCTGTGCTTGAACAGTTTGTTATTCTTTTCTCTCATTTGGCTCTACTGCATTCTTTCAGTATACACGATTTCTACTTTGGGTATGGATTCAAACCCAATAAGATGTGAGGCATGTATAGCTCTACTGTCTCTCTCTCTTTCAAATGGAGCTTTGCCTCAGGTACCCACACCTTTGTACACAAGCATGATACAATCTTGATGAGAGAGAGAGATGATACTGTTTGGACATTAAATTTTCCCTTCAGTGTGCAATTAATGGAATTTTTTTTTTTGATATTTCATTCTCAATTCACTATTGTTTCATGAACACAGAGATGGGTTGGGCTTAGAATCTTAAACATATTGTCTTGATGAATTTATCAAGCTACTTGCGTTTTGCACCACTTTTTCCTTCCAAACAGGCAAACAGTAATCAATTTTATTTGAAGCAATTCAGCACAATAATGATAATTTGGGTCTGTCAAAGCATAATTGTGGAAATTTCTTCTCATGTCATATGTTTCTTATTAATAGAGCAATATGATTCCTTTAATTTCAGCTAAAGGTGCATGGTCAAGTCTGCTTTAGAAAGACTCCAATCCGAAACACTTCTTCTTATTTTGTGCCAGCTTATTACCATTGCAACATGGTGCTTCCATTACAATGTGTTGCTGCAGTTGATCCATGACTGCATTTTTTATTGAAAGGTTTGCATTGTTCTCTCTCAAATTGAGCTTTGGACCATTGGCACTTTAGTTGGTCTTATGCCCCCTTTACTGGTGCTATGTTTAGCATCCCAGAATTATCAATTGATCTTTCAAGGCGCTAATAGTAAGTGTTTAGCTAAACTCAACTTGGACTGTAACATCCTTTGGCTCTCTCACACATCCCAGATCCAATCGGTGAGTCTAACTCACTCCTAGCATTGTCGAGAAGCATATACGAGCAATATATTGTCGTCTGTGAATTTCAATTGTGTTAATTTTGGATTTCTTTTTGTGACAGCTCCATAGTCTTTTTTCAAAATTGGGCTCCAATTAGGGCTCGTCAGAGGTTGAGGTTGGCACCGTTATTTTCTCCTCAACTCCAGCTTTCCAGCGATGCCAGGAACTCCGGTGGTGGTGCAGTGTTTGGCCGGAACGGCTTGTGTCAGAGGCGACGGTTTTGTCTCTTCCATTTTTTTTATCGATTTTCCTTCTCTCTTTTTCTTTGGGTTAAATTAGTTAGGTGTGGGGCCCAGGGGCAGAGCCTATCATGGCTCGCCATTTGTATGGTGACTCCCTTACTGACGGGTGGGGACGAGCTGGAGTTAGCCAATCGACTAAGTGACGAGAATGAGGAGAAGGTTCTGACAGTGGGTCCAGGGTCCTTTTTCCGTTTTTTTTTGTTTCATTTCATTTTTTTTTTTCGCATTTTGTATCCGAAGCGAACCTCTTTCTTCTTTTTTTTTTTAAGTGGGTTCTCATTGGGCTTTACTTGGGGGAATTGTAAACTTGTAATAAGCCACATAAGCTGATTTTCTTTTTTTATCGGAATTGTGCCGCTGCTTATTTGAGAAAATTATTTGATCCCTCTCCCAAGTTCATTTATGCATGAAATTTTGTATGCGCATTCAGAAAATCACGTAGATTGTAATGATATAAAAATTTTCATTTATTGATCTCTAGAAATATTTTATATCATTTTTCAAATTCCATAACTATATTCGAATTATGAGAATTCAAATATTAACCATTCATCTGAAATTGTGCAATGCTTAGGCTTGAGGAAGGATGCTAAAATCATCGTGGATGATTTTCATAAGACTATTTGATTTAGTTTCATGAAATTGGCTTGCCATAAAATATTCGTCAAATATTTCATGAATTCGCGGCATTTGAAATTTTTATCATAATTCATGATAATTTCTCATGAATTTCTAGGCCTCCAGAATTTGCTTAGCACATTTCGGCTAATACTTGGAGTGCTTTGGTATTTTTTTATTATTATTTCTTTTTTTTTACGCCTATGCTTTTAGAATAATTCCTGAGATTTTCTGAGGCCATTTCAGATTCTTATAATCCTCAAAGTATTCATGGGCATCTTGTGTTATTTTGACCGCACATTTTCAGGGGTCAACAAATGCCCCCCCACCAGAGTTGGTTGTGAGAATCTGTATTTGAACGACCTACTCTGGTGCCCCTTGTTTATAACGATTTTTCATTCTTCTCCTGAATCCATGCAACCCCTTTCACGTGATTGAAGAATAAGCTTGCTTCCTTCGAGTGCATGATACTTATCATTCTGGCGCCTATTCCCAACGGTCATTTTTGAATTTACTATTCCAACGGTCACTTTGGCGCCTTTTCGAGATGAGCATAACGGCTAGGTTGCTCCGTTTATCGCGTCTCATTTTTTCAACGGCTATCTCCTTCTCTCTTTTTAATCTCTTCACCATTCATTTTATTTCATCATTCTTTCCTTTCTCTTCAAAAATATTTCCTCCCCTCCTTTTTTATCACTATATGGCTAGTCGTGCCAACAATTATGCTGGAGATGACACGATCCCTGAGTCGGATTCTTTTGTCGAGGATATCGAAGAAATTGAAGAAGTTGTAGAAGATATGGATTTGGAGATTGATCATGTGATTGGCGATGCGTTACAGGACATGATAAACAACTGGTCCCCAGATTATGCGCTGCAACAAGAGCGAGCATATTGGAGGCCGCTTCCTTCACACGATTGGGGTACCAGCTCCGTTCCACCCCCCTTGGAAATTCACGAGGACCAGTGGTGGATTTGCATCCACTTCTTTTGGCTTCCTTTAATTGTTGGTGCTATTGCAGTGCTGCATTTGGTGCAGTTCTTGCAGAAGTAGTTGTGTTATGCCCAAATGCATTCTTTCTCCCCTTTTTTTTATTGTTTATGTAATGCCCTTGTGTACTATGCTTCAGTTCTATTAACGTGGTGTCATTATTGTTTCATGATGCTTCATTTGAATGACTGAAACATAGACCTTTGCATCTGATTTTGAGTCGACCCAAATGGGATTCCTGTGAGATTTGTAGTTTTTGAGAAACTTAAAAAAAATGCCCCCTGCGTTTGACATAGGGAAATTATTCGACGAGGGCCTCCTTTTCCCCATTTTTGATCGGGGTCTGCCGCCTGATTATTTTTGCATCATGCTGGTTTTGGTTAAGGCCCAAAATTTCCAAAAGCCATGTTCACCATTTTTGCCTGGTGAAATCAATGACAAACGAAGTTAATTCTTATTGTCCTGACTGCGGCTTCCTCTTCTTTTTTGCTGGGCTATTTTTGCTAAGGCCCAAAATTTCAAAGAGCTCTGCGCATCTTAGGTTTGGGTCTGATAAGATAAATAGTAACCGGGGACATTTTATTCCCTTCTTTTTTTCGGTTTGTTTATCTGCGATATCTGGTTGTGTTTTGATATTTCACATTGCTTATGCGAAAAAGTAGCTTGCAATCAATATTTCGTGAAAAGATATTGCTTCCTTCGTAGAGTTTTCCTTTGACCGATGCCTATGGAACCTTGAAATGGTGGGACAGATGATCACTCGAGCGGATTTTCCTTTGCAGGGGTAATCCTGTTAGAAAGTGCTCAATTTTAATTTTTCAAGTTAATTACACTTAATTAACCTCAATTAAACTCAAGCAACAAAGAGGATCTTGCTAGAATGCATCAACACATCATGAGAAGGGGTTAGAAAGGTACCTCTCCTAGACTCGCAACTAGGAGGCTCGAATCCGGCGATGTCGAGGTTGTGCGCACCACCACACGTGTCTCGGCCTCGAGTCCACCAAGATATTAACCAAAACCTCGATCTATGCTAGTAGATGGGAGGTTAAGCCTAATCCCTTCCTTCACCAATTAATCAAGCTATTAATTAGTGGTTCTATGCTCAATACATGAGCCCTATGGAAGATCAAGGAGGAGAGAACAAGGAGGAGAAAACTGAAATTTTCTTCTCTCTTGTGAAGGTGGCGGCCTAGAGTGGAGAGGAGAGAGAGAGAGGTGATCCCCAAACTTGATCCCCAAGTAATGGTCCTTATATAGAAAAGCCAAAACCTAATTGCTCTCTTCCACAATTACCATTATGCCACTCACTTAAGGCCGGCCCCTTGGTGGGTTTTAATGGGCTTGATTAATAATTAATTAGAGCCCACTAAACTCATTTAAAGTTGCTCCTTCCATTGACTTCCAATTGGGCTTAATTAGGCTACTAATTAAATAGCCTAGTATATTAATTTAATTCCATAATTAAATTAAAGTGTCTTGCATAAAATAATTATCAACTCGTTGATAACTATTATAGGATTAGGAAATGTATTAATTTATTTCTATATGGTCCCTTTGAATTAATTAATTATAACGGTTCGCAACGGTATATAATTAATTAATCAAACTATCATATTTTCACAGAACTTACTGCTGCGAATAAATAAATAATACACGTATGGTCAAAACCTATTTGTGTGACCCTTTGAGGATTTATGCTATGTTGGACATGGAAAATAAATCGCTATTTATTTTCAATAATCATAAGCGGTATCTAGCAACACGTTATGACTCCCAATTCACATAAATATGTACTGTACAACTACAGTAAATCAATCCTGCATAAGAAATAAAAGTATCTCCTTGTTTGATTCTTATGTCACATGATATCATCGTATAATCCAAGATAGGAATGTGTCATTCTTGCAGATTATACGTTTCTTGATCTAGAGTTGATCGCTTAGTTGCGCGCATACGATCCAACTCCATCAAGGGGCCCAAACAGATATCATCACTCATTAGGTATACTAATGAGGGACATACGTTTTTCTTCATGAACAATTTTTCCCCACACAATTCAAGAGAGTATAAATAAAGTCCGTATAGCAGCCCTTATCAGGAATCAACGGTAGACGATATTTATTGAACCTATCCTCATGTGGAAAAGTTGAACCATCTCAAACTTAGAATCAAACTCATATGAAATAAACAATGACACATAACACAATCCATATATTTATTTCATTGGGTCATGTCCTATACTATGTTCTAATAACATACACATATGCAATTAAGTTGGTAACACCTTACCTATGATTTGTAGAACTTAATCATCACTTAACTTGCATACTAATCTTTTATGATAATTAATGTTCCTTGTTAATTATCAAGATTACGGACGATTTAGATTTATTACTGTCATTCTAATGAATGATCCACAGAGATCTACAATTCAGATCCTCAACCTGAATGATCTGTCAGTAATAAACTCTAGGAACAAATGATTAAATATCATCAATAACATAAACTGATATTTAAGTCATTAAACTATTGACTTCTAGGACATAACTCCAACAATCTCCCACTTGGCCTAGAGTCAATCGGCAGTGACTTCTAACCAGTGAAGAATTTAGACCGATGTCATATATCCATATATATACATGTCTCGAACCTCGAAAGAAATAATACGCTTAAAGCAAGTTACTCATACGTCCATCACGCATGGATGCGCAACTGCATCTCGTATACTGTTTAAGGTAGAGGTTATGTCAGAGTGTTCGCTGTGTTTGCGAACCTATCCAATCTTGTTTGACCCTATATGTATATATACTCCTATATATATATATATGTTCTTGATTATCATCATATGAGATCAAGTGATATTGTCATAGATCATAGTTGGATCACCAATTTAATATTGGTTTCTTCAAGATTAAGCTATGGTTCGAGATGCATATAACCATATTAGCTTGACTGAGAACTTCTTGATCCAAACCATCCTCTTTCGTTGTTTCACAAGTTGCTATGTATTTTGCTTTGGTGAAGAAAACTGTTGCAATGTCCCATTTAGAACACTTTCTAAACTTACAACACCACATTTAAGCAAAATATGTAGCTCAATTGTGATTATATCAATCTTTCGAAAAACTAGCATCAGTGTAACAAATTTACACGAGCCATTTTTCATTACTAATGAAACATCTCTCTTTCTCATAAGATACTCGAGAATATCCTTTGACTATTGTCCAAATGTGTCACTCTTATATCCTCTTGACAACTACTTGTCACACTCCTTGGATACAACACATTGGGGCATGTGCATAAGTATGGCGTACATAATGAAACTCATAATGGAAGAATGCTTGAACTGTTTCTTGCATTTTTCTCGAATTGAGTTGTAATAAACTGAGTCAAACTCAAGTCTTATGCCATATGATGTGGATAGACATCCTTTCTTGGAGTTCACCATAATGTGTTATTAGAACACTTCGTCATCACATATACATTAATTCAAACCTAACATCCACCATAATATATCTCCATAGATTTTGTTTTCTTGAATTTTAGGTGATCTTGCCCAAGTTCTCTATCGAGAAAAAACATTCTCCAATGAGATCTTGACAATATTCATTTCCTTAATGTTATTCTCAATATCTTGTCATCTTGTACAATACAAGTAACACAATCATGCTCCCACTGAATATGTTGTCTATACAAGATGCTTTTGACGAAGTTCAACTCCTTGACTTCCTTGTCAAAATGTTTATTCCACTTTTCACAATACTTGCTTCAATCCATTAATGAAAACTTGAAGTATGTACATGTGTTTCTAGCAATACATCAAACAAAAATATTGGTTTGTATCATATACACAACATCTTTCTTCATTCCTTCGAAGAAGACGGTTTTTGATGTTCCTTTCCATATATCAATATATACGAAATATAGTCGTTGCTAGAACGATCTTTATTGACTTATACATAGCTACAAACAATAAGCCGTGCTTAGTATATAGTCAACTCGTTATCGACTTAGACATAGCTACAAGCGCGAAGCTGTGCTTTGTACATATTCAACTTGCTATCCATGTCAATCTTTCTTTTAAAAATCTAAATGTTCTTGATGGATTGCTCCTTCATGAACATCAACCAAAGTTTATACCTTGTTGTTATACATGGATTGCTTTTAAAGATCGTATGGATTTAAACCATATTAGTGGAATCGGGTGTTTCCATCACTTCTTTATTTATCAACGGGTTCTCATACGCCAAGTACGAGAATGTCGTGAAGCCTATGTACCTTTCGGTTTAGGCATCACTATCGTTGACCTTTTGTAGTATTGGTGCTCGAGATTCATGAACTACTTCTACAACGACTCGTAGAATAAGTTCTTGATCCTCATATATTTTATGAGTTTCTCAAACATCATCAACTCGTGAGATGGTTGAGTCCTCATCGAAAGGAGCGCACTCTTGAACTTCTTCCTTTTACAACGACTTGTGAATGAAGTTCCGCTCAACTCCCACTAGACACCATGTATGGAGTAACAAGTTTTCCATAAAAGATACTTTTTATAATGACATATAAACTCCTTTAATGCTCATTTTACTCCCACTACTTCTTTTTGAGAATATCATTCTCTAAGACTACGTCATGATGAGCAACAACTATTTTGTTCTTATCATGTTCGTAAAAGTAGTACCTTTCGGTTAGTATAAGGTATCCTACAAACTATCAATTTGTCCAATTTGGATACAAGCTTATCAATCAACAAACCTTGAAATAAGCTTCTTAACATCAAATCTTGAGAAACAACATACTTAGAGATCAAATCTCGTAAGATATCTTTCTCAACGGACTTCGATGGAACTTTTATTCAGTGTAAACAATATTGTCCTCAAACATAAATCCCTAATACGAGTCGAATAAGTCAATCCGATTTATTACCGATCGAACTATATTAAACAACGTTCGATACCTCCATTTTTGGACATATTATCCTAATATAATATTCCTTATGGAGCGAGTTGTGAAACGACTTTCATACTCTTTAGGTAATATATCAAACTATATGACTTAACTATTTACCATGATCCATCGTAAGACTTTTACTTTTCTTGAATGGTCTTTCAATTTCACTCTTGAACTCATTTGAACTTGTCAAAAGATTCATACTTATACCATATCAAATAGATACGTTAATATCTACAATGATCGTTGGTCAAGTGGTATAATATCAACAACCTTTCAATTGCACAAGTACTTTAGGTCTATATACATCAACATGTATAAGTCTTAATCAAGTTACTTGTCTTTTAAACTTTCGTAGGTTAAAAGCGCTTTTGTCATTTAACAAACATGATTCGTATATTTCAATTGATTCGCAATCGAATTGAATTACGAGCTCTACGTTACGTAGATTCTCATAATGCGATTTTCGTTTATGTATGACTAAGCGGTCATTTCACACGAAAGTCAAATACTTACGTGAAGTCTTACGTATCATATTTGTCATTCAACACTTGTTTATCTATTTCAAGCAAATTCAATCAAGATGCATGAAATCATATAAACAAATTCATAATAAGAGAACAACATTTCTCTTTTACAAAACATTATCATCCTTCATCAAGTATGAAGTGAAGATAAGGGTTTTTTGAGATGTTAGAAATAAGGTATTCAATCACTAATTCCTAAACAAACTAAAGATAACTCTACGTATTCAATGGTAGTGGCTTAGACAAACAAGCCATTTCCAAAACGGAGTTTACTTTATATATTTTGAACTTTCTCTTATTCTTCATTGTCTACACATTTCGTTAAATGCGAGCACATGAACTAGTACCTAATTACTAGCGTGAATAAAGATAGCGAGATAATTTGAACGACAAGCACCTTAAGGATTATAACATTTCTATTTATCATAATCATGGTATTTCGGACAACCTTTCAAATGCCTCCACAAAACGGCAAATGAAACATCTCATGCGACACACGGTCTCAAATGAGGGTCTCGAAGTCTCAACTCATACCTTAGCGAAGTATTCCTTTAATACTTAATTAATCACCTTTTGCACAAACGAGTGTGCGTAAAGGTAACACAATATCCTTTATAACTAGGAAGAGATCGCATGACAATATTAACAATCCTTGATATTGAAGATCAAAATCTCTAGTTGTCAATTAGCTACTTAAATCTTTCGATTAAGCCAATGAAACATTCATGTATTTTCTTATGAAAGAAGAATCTCTTGGTTAACTCATACTCTATCACTTGATCATAAATGATTGAGTCGATATCTACTTTCTCTAAGAACACCTTCTTGAGTAAGTAGATGAGAGCGTAGGACTTAAATCTAGTCCGTATGAATTCTCCAATTCAAAAGTCTAGAAATTCAAAATGTGGATATAGGCATCCGCTTTATTGAATAACTTTTCGTTAAAAGTCAATCAATCATTGCGATGCTACGTTCGGGAAGTTGAGGAAAGTTTTTGGAAATAACCATGTTCAAATTCCTTCTCACTAAAATCATGTCTTAGGAATCGGTATTATTTCTCCAAATAAATACCTTTAGAAACGAACTTGGTCTTTTCAAAGATTGATCGCAACGAATATTAACAATTTTAAACATCTATAACAAATTCAATTTAAGGTCACTTAGTTTATGCAATGTTTTATTTATAAATAATAAACAAAACTCCCACTACATTTATTTAATGTCCCAAATGTAGTTGGTTCTCCAAAATCCTCATTTTCGTTGAGATGGGGCCAGCGTCGGCATGACACCAAAATAACTAGATAAGGTAGGTTCTCCAACCAATCATATCAGCCATATGACTCTTGGTTTGTGAAATGTTTCATGTACATTCACAAACTTCGCCCCGATGTCCAATCCGATTAGGGTCCATCGATAAGTAACATCTCTTTATTTGCTCCTAGTAAATCCGATTTACACCCCGACTTCGAGGGTTAACCAATGACGTCCCGCGTCGGCGAGAAAACGTCATTTGGCACCGAACGATATGAAGGGAATAGAGAGAAAGAGGACGGTCGGCTTAATCAAATTAATGGGACAAAACAATTATGTGACTCTTGTTTGGTGGTCGTGTAAACATACACCCATACCTATGCTATGACATTTCATAGCATTCACAAACATTCACATAATAAGCATCTCAAGCATTGTTGTGGGTTTGTATGGCTCCCGCTTGCATTAGTTCCGCCGCATCTCCATGTAGCAAAACTAATCTAATTGTCCCTCCCACTAATCATATAGATCATATCCTATATAATTAAGGATAAAAAATAAATGTGAAAATGTCCTTAATTCCCTCCTAGCCTAAGGGACATGCAAGCCTCATAAGTTATATTAAGAAATTAATCATTATTAATTAATTAACCATGGCACCAAAGGCCTTACACACATTCATTCACATGCATTCACAATTACAACACACAAGGTATTGGTGTCATGAGCCATACTAAACCCACGATCCTTCCTATAAAACAAAGTTAGCACATGTCCCTTTGTTTCTTAATTAACAACAATGAATTAGAGTCTTTGCACATCGCTTGTAGTTCGAGTCTTTTCGCATAAAAGTTTAACTTTTAAACAACTAATTTGCTTAAACCAATTGAAAAGCCAAATCAACATTTGAAACAGAAAAAGGAGGAATATTAAGGAGTGTTCTAATTAACTTATTCAACCAATTTGATTAATTAGAAAATATTTTAACTATTTAAAATATTAAATGGGACCTGATAAAATCCGAAAATTTTCGGTCTCCAAAATTTATGAAATAAATCATGCATACTCCCTATTATGAGTGTAACTACCTGTCAAAATTTTAGGAAGAGATCACTTACCATCAGAGAGAAACAAAAATAACAAATCCTCAAACTGTGCGCGAAACACCGTTATCCGATTTTTCTGTTTTTGTCTAACTCTTTTGGTCTGTAGGATCGTCTCCCAAAACGTTTTCATGCAAATACTTTATATAACAAATCAACTATATGTTATTGGCTACCAATCTATCAAAAGAAAATCAACTAGTGCTATTTAAAATCATCAAGATAAATAGCATACAAGCTACTTGCCCTGTTCTGAAACAGACTGACGACTAAAATCTTTTGACTTAGTTGAGGTATCAAAACTTAATGAAATTCTTTGAAACTAATTTTCACAGATTTCTAACTTCAAGTAGAAGCTTTCTATTCAAACACTTTTGCATAAAGGTTTCTCAATAAGTACAGTTTATCCAAATAATCAGTTTGTTGGAAAAACCAGATCTGACAACCGATTCACTTCTTAAGACTTGAACGCCCACATAAAATCCGAAACATGCAACAAATTTTACATGTTCAGAAAGAGCATCAATTTTACAAGATTTCTAGCCAAGAAATATAGATAGTTATTTTTCGAAAAATAAATCCTATAAGCCAAAAATACAGAACTGTGCAGACAGAAACTGGTTCTGCGCACCGTTACCATTTAATTCACCAAAAATTCATAACAGCTTAAAAAAAAGTGAAACCAGTGGAAAAAAGATCACATATCATAGATCTACAACCTCCAATTAAAGATAAAAATTTTCTGAAAGCTTTTCTCAGCGAAAAATCCAAAACAATCTCGAAAATAGAGAACAGATCCAGACAGCAAGCAAGTGCATCACTAATCCATGTGTTAATTAACCATTTCTCATGTAATTATGTGTTAAAATGCTCAAGCACGACCTAGAGCTCTGATACCACTGTTAGAAAGTGCTCAATTTTAATTTTTCAAGTTAATTATACTTAATTAACCTCAATTAAATTCAAGCAACAAAGAGGATCTTGCTAGAAAGTATCAACACATCATGAGAAGGGGTTAGAAAGGTACCTCTCCTAGACTCGCAACTAGGAGGCTCGAATCCGGCGATGTCGAGGTTGTGCGCACCACCACACGTGTCTCGGCCTCGAGTCCACCAAGATATTAACCAAAACCTCGATCTATGCTAGTAGATGAGAGGTTAAGCCTAATCCCTTCCTTCACCAATTAATCAAGCTATTAATTAGTGGTTCTATGCTCAACACATGAGCCCTATGGAAGATCAAGGAGGAGAGAACAAGGAGGAGAAAACTGAAATTTTCTTCTCTCTTGTGAAGGTGGCGGCCTAGAGTGGAGAGGAGAGAGAGAGAGGTGATCCCCAAACTTGATCCCCAAGTAATGGTCCTTATATAGAAAAGCCAAAACCTAATTGCTCTCTTCCACAATTACCATTATGCCACTCACTTAAGGCCGGCCCCTTGGTGGGTTTTAATGGGCTTGATTAATAATTAATTAGAGCCCACTAAACTCATTTAAAGTTGCTCCTTCCATTGACTTCCAATTGGGCTTAATTAGGCTACTAATTAAATAGCCTAGTATATTAATTTAATTCCATAATTAAATTAAAGTGTCTTGCATAAAATAATTATCAACTCGTTGATAACTACTATAGGATTAGGAAATGTATTAATTTATTTCTATATGGTCCCTTTGAATTAATTAATTATAACGGTTCGCAACGGTATATAATTAATTAATCAAACTATCATATTTTCACAGAACTTACTGCTGCGAATAAATAAATAATACACGTATGGTCAAAACCTATTTGTGTGACCCTTTGAGGATTTATGCTATGTTGGACATGGAAAATAAATCGCTATTTATTTTCAATAATCATAAGCGGTATCTAGCAACACGTTATGACTCCCAATTCACATAAATATGTACTGTAAAACTACAGTAAATCAATCCTGCATAAGAAATAAAAGTATCTCCTTGTTTGATTCTTATGTCACATAATATCATCGTATAATCCAAGATTTTAGGTATGGTTAGTTCTTCTTTTCTTTTTGAAGATTGCTTAAGAGCCTTATTTAGCATGCTTTCGTTGGGTGGGCTTTGGATCACCGAAACTGTTTCATCTGATAAGGCGACATTTGGTTTTGGATTTTGTTCTTGTTCCTTCAGCATATCTAGTCAGGTGGTCTTCGGGTCACCAGAACTATTTTAGCAGTCGGGATAGAGTGCTATCTGAAATGAGGTCATGGGATCATCCAGATATCACAGGTTTCTTTTCCTCTTTTTTTTTTTTTTTGGTGTCCATCAATAGTTTTTGTCAAGTGGGACTTATACCATCAAGACGTTTTTAATTTTTAAGACGATGTGCTATCTATAGTGAGGTCGCGGGATCACAAGATACCACAAGGTTTTGGTCCATCAGTAGTTTTTGTCAAGTGGGCCTTATACCATCAAGACGTTTTTAACTTTCAAGACCAGGTGTCATTGGGAGTGAGGTCGTGGGATCACTCAGACACTACGAAATTTGGGTCCATCAGCAGATTTCTTCAGGTGGGCTTTGAGTCACCGGAACTATTTTAGCAGTCAGGACAATGCGTCATTGAGAGTGAGTTCGTGGGATCACTCAGACACTACGAGATTTGGGTCCCTCGGCAGATTTCGTCAGGTGGGCTTTGGGTCACCATAACTATTTTAGCAGTCGGGACAGAGTGTTATCTGAAATGAGGTCATGGGATCATCCAGATACCACAGGTTTCTTTTCTTTCTTTTTTTTTTTGGTGTCCATCAATAGTTTTTGTCAAGTGGGCCTTATACCATCAAGACGTTTTTAATTTTCAGGACGATGTGCTATCTATAGTGAGGTCGCGGGATCACAAGATACCACAAGATTTCGGTCTATCGGTAGTTTTTGTCGAGTGGGCCTTATACCATCAATACGTTTTTAACTTTCAAGACCAGGTGTCATTGGGAGTGAGGTCGCGGGATCACCCAGACACTACGAGATTTGGGTCAATCAGCAGATTTTGTCAAGTGGGCTTTGAGTCACCGGAACTATTTTAGCAGTCAGGACAATGTGGTATCGAGAGTGAGATCGTGGGATCACTCAGACACTATGAGATTTGGGTCCGTCAGCAGATTTCGTCAGGTGGGCTTTGGGTCACCAGAACTATTTTAGCAGTCGGGACAGAGTGTCATCTGAAATGAGGTCACGGGATCATCCAGATACCACAGGTTTCTTTTCTTTTTTTTTTTGGGAGTCCGTCAATAGTTTTTTGTCAAGTGGGCCTTATTCCATCAAGACGTTTTTTTTTTTAATTTTCAAGACGATGTGCCATCTGTAGTGAGATCGCGGAATCACTCAGATATAGCAAAATTTTGGTTTGGCTTTCTTTTTTATTTTTTTATCTTAGTTTTGGGTTTGGATTTTTTTTTGTTTTGGGCCTTCGGTTCGATTTGGTTTAATTTTAGTTTTGTTTCTTTTTTGTTTTGGTTTTGATTCTGATTTTGGAGTTGGGACTCCGTATCTATGGCATAACGGCTGGGTCCTGGGAAGGTTGTATTTTTTTTCATTTGATTTTGGCTTTGGGATCAAGACTCCATATCTTAGGCCCAGCGTTCGGCCGAAAAATGGCAGAATTTTCGAAAAAATCCAGAATTCGAATTTCGGGTACACGTTTGAGTTTGATGCCCACGTTCGCTCGAAAAATGGCCGAATTTTTGAAAAATTCTGGAATTCGAGTTTCGGGCACACGTTCGGCCGATAAATGGACGAAACATTGAAAAAAATTCCGGAATTCAAGTTTCGGGCAAGCGTTGGGCCGAAAAATGGCTGAATTTTCGAAAAATCCGGAATTCGGGTTTCGGGCCCACGTTCGGCCGAAAAATGGCCCAAATTTCGAAAAAACACAGAATTCGGGTTTCCGGCACACGTTCGCCCGATAAGTTGACGAAATTTCGAGAAAGTCCGGAAGTCGAGTTTCGGGCCCACGTTCTACCGAAAAATTGCCGAGTTTTCGAAAAAATTCGGAATTCGAGTTACGGACGCACGTGCGGCCGAAAAATTGCCGAATTTTGAACGAACCAGGAATTCGAGTATCGGGCCCACTTTCGGCCGATAAATGGCCCAATTTTCGAAAAAAACCCGAAATTCGAGTTTTCGGCCAACGTTCGGTAAAAAAATGGCCAATTTTTCGAAACAAATCCTGAATTCGGGTTTCGGGCCTAAGTTCGGCCGACTTTTCAAAAAATATCAGGAATTCGAGTTTCGGGCCCACATTCGGCCGGAAATAGGCCCAATTTTCGGAAAAATGCAGAATTCGAGTTTCGGGACCACGTTCGACCGAAAAATGGCCGCATTTTCGGAAAAATTCAGAATTCGAGTTTCGGGCCCACGTTCGACGGAAAAATGGCTAAATTTTCGAAAAATCCGGAAAGTGAGTTTTGGGGCACACGTTCAGCCGAAAAATGGACGAAATTTCGAAAAAACCCGGAATTCGAATTCCAGCCCCACGTACGGCTAAAAATAGACGAATTCTGGAAAAACAATCCGGAATTCGAGTTTCGGGCACACGTTTGGCCGGAAAATGGCCGAATTTTCGACAAACCCGGAATTCGAGTATCGGGGACACTTTGGTCCGAAAAAGGCTGAATTTTCGGAAATATCCGGAATTCGAGTTTCGGGCACACGTTCGGCCGATAAGTTGCCGAAATTTCGAAAAAATCCGAAATTCGAGTTTGATGCCCACGTTCGCTCGAAAAATGGCCGAATTTTTGAAAAATTCCGGAATTCGAGTTTCGGGCACACGTTCGGCCGATAAATGGACGAAACATTGAAAAAAAAATCCGGAATTCGAGTTTCGTGCAAGCGTGGGGCCAAAAAATGGCCGAATTTTTGAAAAATCCAGAATTCGAGTTTCGGGCCCACGTTCGGCCGAAAAATGGCCCAAATTTCGAAAAAACACAGAATTCGGGTTTCCGGCACACGTTCGCCCCATAAGTTGACAAAATTTCGAGAAAGTCCGGAATTCGAGTTTCGGGCACACGTTCGGCCGATAAATGGAAGAAACATTGAAAAAAAAATCCGGAATTCGAGTTTCGGGCAAGCGTTGGGCTGAAAAATAGCCGAATTTTCGAAAAATCTGGAATTCGGGTTTCGGGCCCACGTTCGACCGAAAAATGGCCCAAATTTCGAAAAAACACGGAATTCGAGTTTCGGGCCCACGTTCTACCGAAAAATTGCCGAGTTTTCGAAAAAATTCGGAATTCGAGTTACGGACGCACGTGCGGCCGAAAAATTGCCGAATTTTGAACGAACCAGGAATTCGAGTATCGGGCCCACTTTCGGCCGATAAATGGCCTAATTTTCGAAAAAAACCCGGAATTCGAGTTTTTGGCCAACGTTCGGTCAAAAAATGGCCAAATTTTCGAAATAAATCCTGAATTCGGGTTTCGGGCCTATGTTCGGCCGAATTTTCAAAAAAAATCAGGAATTCGAGTTTCGGGCCCACATTCGCCGAAAATAGGCCAAATTTTCGGAAAAAAGCAGAATTCGAGTTTCGGGCCCAGGTTCGACGGAAAAATGGCTAAATTTTCGAAAAATCCGAAATTTTAGTTTTGGGGCGCTCGTTCAGCCGAAAAATGGACGAAATTTCGAAAAAACCCGGAATTCGAGTTCCGGGCCCACGTACGGCTAAAAATAGACGAATTCTGGAAAAACAATCCGGAATTCGAGTTTCGGGCACACGTTTGGCCGGAAAATGGCCGAATTTTCGACAAACCCGGAATTCGAGTATCGGGGACACTTCGGTCCGAAAAAGGCTGAATTTTCGAAAAAATCCGGAATTCGAGTTTCGGGCACACGTTCGGCCGATAAGTTGCCGAAATTTCGAAAAAATCCGAAATTCGAGTTTGATGCCCACGTTCGCTCGAAAAATGGCCGAATTTTTGAAAAATTCCGGAAGTCAAGTTTCGGGCACACGTTTGGCCGATAAATGGACGAAACATTGAAAAAAAATCAGAATTCGAGTTTCGGGCAAATGTTGGGTCGAAAAATGGCCGAATTTTCGAAAAATCTGGAATTCGGGTTTCGGGCCCACGTTCGGCCGAAAAATGGCCCAAATTTCGAAAAAACACGGAATTCGAGTTTCCGGCACACGTTCGCCCGATAAGTTGACAAAATTTCGAGAAAGTCCGGAATTCGAGTTTCGGGCACACGTTCGGCCGATAAATGGACGAAATATTGAAAAAAATCCGGAATTCGAGTTTCGGGCAAGCGTTGGGCCGAAAAATAGCCGAACTTTCGAAAAATTTGGAATTCGGGTTTCATGCCCACGTTCGGCCGAAAAATGGCCCAGATTTCGAAAAAACACGGAATTCGAGTTTCCGGCACACGTTCGCCCGATAAGTTGACGAAATTTCGAGAAAGTCCGGAATTCGATTTCCGGGCCCACGTTCGACCGAAAAATTGACGAAACATTGAAAAAAAAAATCGGAATTCGAGTTTCGGGCAAACGTTGGGTCGAAAAATGGCCGAATTTTCGAAAAATCTGGAATTCGGGTTTCGGGCCCACGTTCGGCCGAAAAATGGCCCAAATTTCGAAAAAACACGGAATTCGAGTTTCCGGCACACGTTCGCCCGATAAGTTGACAAAATTTCGAGAAAGTCCGGAATTCGAGTTTCGGGCACACGTTCGGCCGATAAATGGACGAAACATTGAAAAAAAAAAATCGGAATTCGAGTTTCGGGCACACGTTCGGCCGATAAATGGACGACACATTGAAAAAAATCCGGAATTTGAGTTTCGGGCAAGCGTTGGGCCGAAAAATAGACTAATTTTCGAAAAATTTGGAATTCGGGTTTCGTGCCCACGTTCGGCCGAAAAATGGCCCAGATTTCGAAAAAACACGGAATTCGAGTTTCCGGCACACGTTCGCCCGATAAGTTGACGAAATTTCGAGAAAGTCCGGAATTCGATTTCCGGGCCCACGTTCGACCGAAAAATTGACGAAACATTGAAAAAAAAAATCGGAATTCGAGTTTCGGGCAAACGTTGGGTCGAAAAATGGCCGAATTTTCGAAAAATCTGGAATTCGGGTTTCGGGCCCACGTTCGGCCGAAAAAATGGCCCAAATTTCGAAAAAACACGGAATTCGAGTTTCCGGCACACGTTTCGCCCGATAAGTTGACAAAAATTTCGAGAAAGTCCGGAATTCGAGTTTCGGGCACACGTTCGGCCGATAAATGGACGAAACATTGAAAAAAAAAATCGGAATTCGAGTTTCGGGCAAACGTTGGGTCGAAAAATAGGCCGAATTTTCGAAAAATCTGGAATTCGGGTTTCGGGCCCACGTTCGGCCGAAAAATGGCCGAATTTTTGAAAAATTCCGGAATTCGAGTTTCGGGCACACGTTCGGCCGATAAATTGACGAAACATTGAAAAAAAAAAATCGGAATTCGAGTTTCGGGCAAACGTTGGGTCGAAAAATGGCCGAATTTCGAAAAAATCTGGAATTCGGGTTTCGGGCCCACGTTCGGCCGAAAAATGGCCCAAATTTCGAAAAAACACGGAATTCGAGTTTCCGGCACACGTTCGCCCGATAAGTTGACAAAATTTCGAGAAAGTCCGGAATTCGAGTTTCGGGCACACGTTCGGCCGATAAATGGACGAAACATTGAAAAAAAAAATCGGAATTCGAGTTTCGGGCAAACGTTGGGTCGAAAAATGGCCGAATTTTCGAAAAATCTGGAATTCGGGTTTCGGGCCCACGTTCGGGCCGAAAAATGGCCGAATTTTGAAAAAATCCGGAATTCGAGTTTCGGGCACACGTTCGGCCGATAAATTGACGAAACATTGAAAAAAAAAATCGGAATTCGAGTTTCGGGCAAACGTTAGGGTCGAAAAAAATGGCCGAATTTTCGAAAAATCTGGAATTCGGGTTTCGGGCCCACGTTCGGCCGAAAAAATGGCCCAAATTTCGAAAAAACACGGAATTCGAGTTTCCGGCACACGTTCGCCCGATAAGTTGACAAAATTTCGAGAAAGTCCGGAATTCGAGTTTCGGGCACACGTTCGGCCGATAAATGGACGAAATATTGAAAAAAAATCCGGAATTCGAGTTTCGGGCAAGCGTTGGGCCGAAAAATAGCCGAATTTTCGAAAAAATTTGGAATTCGGGTTTCGGGCCCACGTTCGGCCGGAAAATGGCCCAAATTTCGAAAAAACACAGAATTCGGGTTTCCCGGCACACGTTCGCCCGATAAGTTGACAAAATTTCGAGAAAGTCCGGAATTCGAGTTTCGGGCACACGTTTCGGCCGATAAATGGACGACACATTGAAAAAAAATCCGAAATTTGAGTTTCGGGCAAGCGTTGGGCCGAAAAATAGACTAATTTTCGAAAAATTTGGAATTCGGGTTTCGTGCCCCACGTTCGGCCCGAAAAATGGGCCCAGATTTCGAAAAAACACGGAATTCGAGTTTCGGCACACGTTCGCCCCGATAAGTTGACGAAATTTCGAGAAAGTCCGGAATTCGAGTTTCGGGACCACGTTCGTCCGAAAAATGGCCGCATATTCGGAAAAATTCAGAATTCGAGTTTCGGGCCCACGTTCGACGGAAAAATGGCTAAATTTTCGAAAAATCCGGAATTTGAGTTTTAGGGCACACGTTCTGTCGAAAAAATGGACGAAATTTCGAAAAAAACACGGAATTCGAGTTCCGGGCCCACGTACGGCTAAAAATAGACGAATTCTGCAAAAACAATCCGGAATTCGAGTTTCGGGCAGACGTTTGGCCGGAAAATGGCCGAATTTTTCGACAAACCCGGAATTCGAGTATCGGGGACACTTGGGTCCGAAAAAGGCTGAATTTTCGGAAATATCCGGAATTCGAGTTTCGGGCACACGGTTCGGCCGATAAGTTGCCGAAATTTCGAAAAAATCCGAAATTCGAGTTTGATGCCCCACGTTCGCTCGAAAAATGCCCGAATTTTTGAAAAATTCCGGAATTCGAGTTTCGGGCAAGCGTTGGGCCGAAAAATGGCCGAATTTTCGAAAAATCCGGAATTCGGGTTTCGGTCTCCACGTTCGGCCGAAAAATGGCCCAAATTTCGAAAAAACACAGAATTCGGGTTTCCGGCACACGTTCGCCCCGATAAGTTGACAAAATTTCGAGAAAGTCCGGAATTCGAGTTTCGGGCACACGTTCGGCCGATAAATGGACGACACATTGAAAAAAATCCGGAATTTGAGTTTCGGGCAAGCGTTGGGCCGAAAAATAGACTAATTTTCGAAAAATTTGGAATTCGGGTTTCGTGCCCACGTTCGGCCGAAAAATGGCCCAGATTTCGAAAAAACACGGAATTCGAGTTTCCGGCACACGTTCTGCCCGATAAGTTGACGAAATTTCGAGAAAGTCCGGAATTCGATTTCCGGGCCCCACGTTCTACCGAAAAATTGCCGAGTATTCGAAAAAATTCGTAATTCGAGTTACGGACGCCACGTGCGGCCGAAAAAATTGCCGAATTTTTAACGAACCAGGAATTCGAGTATCGGGCCCACTTTCGGCCGATAAATGGCCCAATTTTCGAAAAAAACCCGGAATTCGAGTTTTTGGGCCAACGTTCGGTCAAAAAATGGCCAAATTTTCGAAACAAATCCTGAATTCGGGTTTCGGGCCTATGTTCGGCCGAATTTTAAAAAAATATCAGGAATTCGAGTTTCGGGCCACTTTCGGCCGGAAATAGGCCCAATTTTCGGAAAAATGCAGAATTCGAGTTTCGGGACCACTCGTTCGACCGAAAAAATGGCCGCATATTCGGAAAAATTCAGAATTCGAGTTTCGGGCCCACGTTCGAGCGGAAAAATGGCTAAATTTTCGAAAAATCCGGAATTTGAGTTTTGGGGCACACGTTCAGTCGAAAAATGGACCAAATTTCGAAAAAACCCGGAATTCGAGTTCCGGGCCCTCGTACGGCTAAAAATAGACGAATTCTGGAAAAACAATCCAGAATTCGAGTTTCGGGCCCACGTTTGGCCGGAAAATGGCCGAATTTTCGACAAACCCGGAATTCGAGTATCGGGGACATTTTGGTCCGAAAAAGGCTGAATTTTCGGAAATATCCGGAATTCGAGTTTCGGGCACACGTTCGGCCGATAAGTTGCCGAAATTTCGAAAAAAATCCGAAATTCGAGTTTGATGTCCACGTTCGCTCGAAAATGGCCGAATTTTTGAAAAATTCCGGAATTCGAGTTTCGGGCACACGTTCCGGCCGATAAATTGACGAAACATTGAAAAAAAAAATCGGAATTCGAGTTTCGGGCAAACGTTGGGTCGAAAAATGGCCGAATTTTCGAAAAATCTGGAATTCGGGTTTCGGCCCACGGTCGGCCGAAAAATGGCCCAAATTTCGAAAAAACACGGAATTCGAGTTTCCGGCACACGTTCGCCCGATAAGTTGACGAAATTTCGAGAAAGTCCGGAATTCGAGTTTCGGCCCACGTTCTACCGAAAAATTGCCGAGTTTTCGAAAAAATTCGGAATTCGAGTTACGGACGCAAGTGCGGCCGAAAAATTGCCGAATTTTTAACGAACCAGGAATTCGAGTATCGGGCCCACTTTCGGCCGATAAATGGCCCAATTTTCGAAAAAAAACCCGGAATTCTAGTTTTTGGCCAATGTTCGGTCAAAAAAATGGCCAAATTTTCGAAACAAATCCTGAATTCGGGTTTTGGGCCTATGTTTGGCCGAATTTTCAAAAAAAATCAGGAATTCGAGTTTCGGGCCCACATTCGGCCGGAAATAGGCCCAATTTTCGTAAAAATGCAGAATTACGAGTTTCGGGACCACGTTCGACCGAAAAATGGCCGCATTTTCGGAAAAATTCAGAATTCGAGTTTCGGGCCCACGTTCGACGGAAAAATGGCTAAATTTTCGAAAAATCCGGAATTTGAGTTTTGGGGCACACGTTCAGCCGAAAAATGGACCAAATTTCGAAAAAACCCGGAATTCGAGTTCCGGGCCCACGTAACGGCTAAAAATAGACGAATTCTGGAAAAACAATCCGGAATTCGAGGTTTCGGGCACACGTTTGACCGGAAAATGGCTGAATTTTCGACAAACCCGGAATTCGAGTATCGGGGACACTTCGGTCCGAAAAAGGCTGAATTTTCGGGAAATATCCGGAATTCGAGTTTCGGGCACACGTTCGGACGATAAGTTGCCGAAATTTCGAAAAAATCCGAAATTCGAGTTTGATGCCCACGTTCGCTCGAAAAATGGCCGAATTTTTGAAAAATTCCGGAATTCGAGTTTCGGGCAAACGTTGGGCCGAAAAATGGACGAAACATTTGAAAAAAAATCTGGAATTCGAGTTTCGGGCAAGCGTTGGGCCGAAAAATGGCCGAATTTTCGAAAATCCGGAATTCGGGTTTCGGGCCCACGTTCGGCCGAAAAATGGCCCAAATTTCGAAAAAACACAGAATTCGGGATTCCGGCACACGTTCGCCTGATAAGTTGACAAAATTTCGAGAAAGTCCGGAATTCGAGTTTCGGGCACACGTTCGGCCGATAAATGGACCGAAACATTGAAAAAAATCCGGAATTCGAGTTTCGGGCAAGCGTTGGGCCGAAAAATAGCCGAATTTTCGAAAAATCTGGAATTCGGGTTTCGGGCACACGTTCGGCCGAAAATGGCCCAAATTTCGAAAAAACACGGAATTCGAGTTTCCGGCACACTTTCGCCCGATAAGTTTACGAAATTTCGAGAAAGTCCGGAATTCGAGTTTCGGGCCCACGTTCTAACCCAAAAATTGCCGAGTTTTCGAAAAAATTCGTAATTCGAGTTACGGACGCACGTGCGGCCGAAAAATTGCCGAATTTTTTAACGAACCAGGAATTCGAGTATCGGCCCCACTTTCGGCCGATAAATGGCCCAATTTTCGAAAAAAAACCCGGAATTCGAGTTTTGGGGCCAACGTTCGGTCAAAAAATGGCCAAATTTTCGAAACAAATCCTGAATTCTGGTTTCGGGCCTATGTTCGGCCGAATTTTCAAAAAATATCAGGAATTCGAGTTTCGGGCCCACATTCGGCCGGAAATAGGCCCAATTTTCGGAAAAATGCAGAATTCGAGTTTCGGGACCACGTTCGACCGAAAAAATGGCCGCATATTCGGAAAAATTCAGAATTCGAGTTTCGGGCCCACGTTCGACGGAAAAAATGGCTAAATTTTCGAAAAATCCGGAATTTGAGTTTAGGGCACACGTTCTGTCGAAAAATGGACGAAATTTCGAAAAAACACGGAATTCGAGTTCCGGGCCCACGTACGGCTAAAAATAGACGAATTCTGGAAAAACAATCCGGAATTCGAGTTTCGGGCAGACGTTTGGCCGGAAAATGGCCGAATTTTCGACAAACCCGGAATTCGAGTATCGGGGACACTTTGGTCCGAAAAAGGCTGAACTTTCGGAAATATCCGGAATTCGAGTTTCGGGCACACGTTCGGCCGATAAGTTGCCGAAATTTCGAAAAAATCCGAAATTCGAGTTTGATGCCCACGTTCGCTCGAAAAATGGCCGAATTTTTGAAAAATTCCGGAATTCGAGTTTCGGGCAAGAGTTGGGCCGAAAAATGGCCGAATTTTCGAAAAATCCGGAATTCGGGTTTCGGTCCCACGTTCGGCCGAAAAATGGCCCAAATTTCGAAAAAACACAGAATTCGGGTTTCCGGCACACGTTCGCCCCGATAAGTTGACAAAATTTCGAGAAAGTCCGGAATTCGAGTTTCGGGCACACGTTCGGTCGATAAATGGACGACACATTGAAAAAAATCCGGAATTTGAGTTTCGGGCAAGCGTTGGGCCGAAAAATAGACCAATTTTCGAAAAATTTGGAATTCGGGTTTCGTGGCCACGTTCGGCCCGAAAAATGGCCCAGATTTCGAAAAAACACGGAATTCGAGTTTCCGGCACACGTTCGCCCCGATAAGTTGACGAAATTTCGAGAAAGTCCGGAATTCGATTTCCGGGCCCACGTTCTACCGAAAAATTGCTGAGTTTTCGAAAAAATTCGTAATTCGAGTTACGGACGCACGTGCGGCCGAAAAATTGCCGAATTTTTAACGAACCAGGAATTCGAGTATCGGGCCCACTTTCGGCCGATAAATGGCCCAATTTTCGAAAAAAAACCCGGAATTCGAGTTTTGGGCCAACGTTCGGTCAAAAAATGGCCAAATTTTCGAAACAAATCCTGAATTCGGGTTTCGGGCCTATGTTCGGCCGAATTTTCAAAAAATATCAGGAATTCGAGTTTCGGGCCACTTTCGGCCGGAAATAGGCCCAATTTTCGGAAAAATGCAGAATTCGAGTTTCGGGACCACGTTCGACCGAAAAATGGCCGCATATTCGGAAAAATTAAGAATTCGAGTTTCGGGCCCACGTTCGACGGAAAAATGGCTAAATTTTCGAAAAATCCGGAATTTGAGTTTTGGGGCACACGTTCAGTCGAAAAATGGACGAAATTTCGAAAAAACCCGGAATTCGAGTTCCGGGCCCACGTACGGCTAAAAATAGACGAATTCTGGAAAAACAATCCGGAATTCGAGTTTCGGGCCCACGTTTGGCCGGAAAATGGCCGAATTTTCGACAAACCCGGAATTCGAGTATCGGGGACACTTTGGTCCGAAAAAGGCTGAATTTTCGGAAATATCCGGAATTCGAGTTTCGGGAACACGTTCGGGTCCGATAAGTTGCCGAAATTTCGAAAAAATCCGAAATTCGAGTTTGATGTCCACGTTCGCTCGAAAATGGCCGAATTTTTGAAAAATTCCGGAATTCGAGTTTCGGGCACACGTTCGGCCGATAAATTGACGAAACATTGAAAAAAAAAATCGGAATTCGAGTTTCGGGCAAACGTTGGGTCGAAAAATGGCCGAATTTTCGAAAAATCTGGAATTCGGGTTTCGGGCCCACGTTCGGCCGAAAAAATGGCCCAAATTTCGAAAAAATACGGAATTCGAGTTCTCCGGCACACGTTCGCCCGATAAGTTGACGAAATTTCGAGAAAGTCCGGAATTCGATTTCCGGGCCCACGTTCTACCGAAAAATTGCTGAGTTTTCGAAAAAATTCGTAATTCGAGTTACGGACGCACGTGCGGCCGAAAAATTGCCGAATTTTTAACGAACCAGGAATTCGAGTATCGGGCCCACTTTCGGCCGATAAATGGCCCAATTTTCGAAAAAAACCCGGAATTCGAGTTTTGGGCCAACGTTCGGTCAAAAAATGGCCAAATTTTCGAAACAAATCCTGAATTCGGGTTTCGGGCCTATGTTCGGCCGAATTTTCAAAAAATATCAGGAATTCGAGTTTCGGGCCACTTTCGGCCGGAAATAGGCCCAATTTTCGGAAAAATGCAGAATTCGAGTTTCGGACCACGTTCGACCGAAAAATGGCCGCATATTCGGAAAAATTAAGAATTCGAGTTTCGGGCCCACGTTCGACGGAAAAATGGCTAAATTTTCGAAAAATCCGGAATTTGAGTTTTGGGGCACACGTTCAGTCGAAAAATGGACGAAATTTCGAAAAAACCCGGAATTCGAGTTCCGGGCCCCATGTACGGCTAAAAATAGACGAATTCTGGAAAAACAATCCGGAATTCGAGTTTCGGGCCCACGTTTGGCCGGAAAATGGCCGAATTTTCGACAAACCCGGAATTCGAGTATCGGGGACACTTTGGTCCGAAAAAGGCTGAATTTTCGGAAATATCCGGAATTCGAGTTTCGGGAACACCGTTCGGCCGATAAGCTGCCGAAATTTCGAAAAAATCCGAAATTCGAGTTTGATGTCCACGTTCGCTCGAAAATGGCCGAATTTTTGAAAAATTCCGGAATTCGAGTTTCGGGCACACGTTCGACCGATAAATTGACGAAACATTGAAAAAAAAAAATCGGAATTCGAGTTTCGGGCAAACGTTGGGGTCGAAAAATGGCCGAATTTTCGAAAAATCTGGAATTCGGGTTTCGGGCCCACGTTCGGCCGAAAAATGGCCCAAATTTCGAAAAAACACGGAATTCGAGTTTCCGGCACACGTTCGCCCGATAAGTTGACGAAATTTCGAGAACGTCCGGAATTCGATTTTCGGGCCCACGTTCTTACCGAAAAATTGCCGAGTTTTCGAAAAAATTCGTAATTCGAGTTACGGACGCACGTGCGGCCGAAAAATTGCCGAATTTTTAACGAACCAGGAATTCGAGTATCGGGCCCACTTTCGGCCGATAAATGGCCCCAATTTTCGAAAAAAACCCGGAATTCGAGTTTTGGGCCAACGTTCGGTCAAAAAATGGCCAAATTTTCGAAACAAATCCTGGATTCGGGTTTCGGGCCTATGTTCGGCCGAATTTTCAAAAAATATCAGGAATTCGAGTTTCGGGCTCACATTCGGCCGGAAATAGGCCCAATTTTCGGAAAAATGCAGAATTAGAGTTTCGGCACCACGTTCGACCGAAAAATGGCCGCATTTTCGGAAAAATTCAGAATTCGAGTTTCGGGCCCCACGTTCGACGGAAAAAATGGCTAAATTTTCGAAAAATCCGGAATTTGAGTTTTGGGGCACACGTTCAGTCGAAAAATGGACGAAATTTCGAAAAAACCCGGAATTCGAGTTCCGGGGCCCACGTACGGCTAAAAATAGACGAATTCCTGGAAAAACAATCCGGAATTCGAGTTTCGGGCAAGCGTTGGGCCGAAAAATAGCCGAATTTTCGAAAAATCTGGAATTCGGGTTTCGGGCCCACGTTCGGCCGAAAAATGGCCCCAAATTTCGAAAAAACACGGAATTCGAGTTTCCGGCACACGTTCGCCCGATATGTTGCCGAAATTTCGAAAAAATCCGAAATTCGAGTTTGATGCCCACGTTCGCTCGAAAAATGGCCGAATTTTTGAAAAATTCCGGAATTCGAGTTTCGGGCAAGCGTTGGGCCGAAAAATGGCCGAATTTTCGAAAAATCCGGAATTCCGGTTTCGGGC
>CM050400.1:34904633-34929163 GCA_027562975.1 Rhynchospora breviuscula | reverse complement strand
GTGGGGCATATACACAAACAACCTAAAAACAAGAGGAAAGACTTTGTTTGACCAGCAGGAATGTATGTATTCTTTGAGCTATGCGAGGACAGAAAGCTTCAGTCAGGAAGTAATAAGGGTTTGATTCGGGAGCAGTAAGGGAGTAAGTGAATTATTCATTCATCCCAATTTCAAAAAAGGACTTCTTTCTACAGGCGAGACTCTCCATCTCGTCGTGCGTTCGGGTGAGGAGAGATGGTGTAAAGAAGATCGGGGTGAGAGATCCTTTACCCTTTCAAACAATGACTGCTCTCAGTGGACTGGCTCGAGCCCTTGAATATAATAAAGAAGACGACTTAGGCAGAAAAAAATCAAGTATTGCCAACTTCCTTTTCATTTCTTACAAGCTTTTGTAAAGAACTTTCCCACGGGTGCATTCGGGTGCATTCTTGGCCAGAGCCCTATGAGCTTTCTTATCATGGTATCCGATACATCGGAGCCAGCCAGGCAAGACGGATTGTTACTTCCCACTAGTGACACTAATCGAAGGAAGAAGGCCGGCCCAAAGATAATGAGATGGAATTACTACAAAAGATACATCCTTTGGCCTACCAAAAACTGCCCACGTCCCATCAACTGATTGGCCCCGAAACGAAGAACTTCTTGGAGTACGTGTACTTCCTTTCCCAGAAAAACGTTCGAAATTCCTCTGTCTGAGAGATGGGCACTTAAGAGCTAGAAGACCCACATTACGAGTACCCATGAGGGAGGCGGGCTACAGTGCTCATGCAAGGCATCAACTTGAAAGAAAGAAAAATCCTACGCTTGCATCCGGTGCTATTGAAACAACTAGTTGTCCAGTAGTTACAGCCGTCCAATCGAGTGGTGGACAGGGAGGAAGGCATATGAACATGAAGCCAAGGCAAGCAGTTCTTTCTTGTCCAGTTGTTAGAGCAGGAAGGACTAGTCTTGTGTTGTTTGATTTTGATGACGAGTTCTATGTGTCTTGACTAGAGTAATCATAATACTGTTTAGTACGTAATGCTTTGATTAGAGATACAGCTTTAGGAGCAATTTCATTAGAGTAATTGATATCCACATTCTTCGGTCGAGTATCAATCCATTTCTCACTATTATCAAGGACTTTCTCTCTCTTGCTAGAATCTGGTAGCGCTAACAGATAATCGGAAGACTTCTCCTTGGTGGTCATGGATTTCATTGAAACACTGAAAGGATTGGTCACTCTTACCTTTTGAACTAATAACCTCTCGTAGTATTGCTCGATATACCACTCTCTAGTCAAATTTTGTTTTGCAGCACCCTTGTCATGATATCCGGCTTATCATCATGCAGCATTAAACAATAGCTTTTCGGTGCGCGTTGAAGATACCCTCTTGAATGGTGTACTCTAACTTCAAATTCCCTAGCTCTGAGGATGATACGATTTCATCTGGCAATTTATGACTAAGGACAACAGAGTAAGTGTCGGTGTAAAAGCAATCACCCCTACTTATATAAGGGTGCATATGAATCCGAGCATGAGCAGTAATGGCAGCAGCTATTTGAACAGCTGCCTTCCTTGGTTGATTCCTCAGTTTTCGTGTCATAAGACAAAGAAGAACACAACCCATATTCGTGACGGATGACCACCCACCATTGAGACTTAATAGTTCCTTGTATCTTTTCTCAGTGCATATTTCAGATATGGTCGTGGGTTTATTCCAAATCGACCGTATTTTCTATTCATTAGGATCTTAGAAACATATGCTAAACCTGTCCCTCACTCTTAGCTTTCCTCCTATTACTGAACATATCTCCAAAAAACTTCTCGAATACACCAGAACCCTTATCATAGAGATTGCCACTATCCCATCTTGCTTAGTCACATACCAACTCACCAACGTCCACACCTCACTATTGGTGTAGAACCAGATTCCCCTATACCTGAATTCGAATTACCTATGACGGATTTCTTGTTCCTATCTCAGTTATCAGTCAATAACTATCATACTTTATTATTGAGCTATGACACCTTATATTATGATTATTATTCTTCTATGAACAGTTTAGATTCATTAGGCCATCTATTCCAGCTTAATCCTTTTTGAAGCTACCTATAACTAAGTTCAGTTAGATGGTAGCACCAATCTGACTATTTAGGAAGAAGTGCTCGACAATCATTCTCTTTCGTAGCGTGGTCCAATAAGCTTCTCTTAAAGTTCTCATATGATTTCAAATCGAAAACATGATATGCATATTGTTCGTAAGTATCAACAAGTGAGTTGAGATGCTTGTCCCCGCTGCGCGCCTTGTCTTTTTTCTTAAGTTCCTTAGGCGCGGAGCGGCGAGCAATGTAGTTTTTCAACTTAATACGATCATCAAAATGGATCTTGCCTGTCTTCCAATCTTCATACAGCAATGAATCATCTCTAGTCTCTAGCCAGCCAGTGAATAGTGAAGTAGTAGGAGGATAACTACTCTTACTTACAGTCTTATGAACACTCTAAACTAAGAAATTTTGCTCAATCAATCTATTGATGATTACTATAGGGTTAATAATATCTACAAAACAGACACCGTATAACAAAGTTATACCATTTGCTAGAGGAAGAAGCAGGAGATATAAAACAGTCATGGCCCGTATAAATGTGGCGGGGTTAACCTAAGCATTGTATTTAGTACAACATGGGCAGCTCTAGCAGCATCCTGGCAGATGGATGAAGAACGCAAAAGTGGCTCTTCTAGCCTTACTTCTGTCTTTCTTCAACGTCGGAATAGCAAGGGTTATTTGATGCCGCTTCCTTCGAGCTCGATTCTAGATAGAAGTTGTCACATTCTCACACTTGATGTAATCTTGAACAGTTGTCAAATAATGAGAATGGTACCGCACCGGCCTATTTAGGAAGGAAGCCAACCAACCCACCTCGTTGACTAGTGTAATAAGGTTATTTATGGCTGGAAACTTATCTTCCCAATATTTCTATAGAGCGGTAGCTACTTTCGTAGCATCTCCTCTTGAAACTGAGTACTCAAGGGATTGTTCAACATTTGTAATAGAACTAAATAGCGATTTACCATAGACAATTGGCATATATAGTTTCTTCATTAATTTACGAGTTAAGTTAGGAGCAACTATATCATAAAGTGCATCTCCTAACGAAGCACGAAGAAAGGGTTCAGCTTCATCCAGTAAATCTTGGTAGATATCGCGGATACGGTCTTCACCTTCTATTTTGAATAGGTTTGTACTGTATCCCAGTATTTTATTCAACAGAAAGTAGGACATTTTTTGGTAAGCACTAGAGTAGAGGATGCATCCATAGAAAGCGGTAAGTTCAAATATTGATATTGATTTCCACACCATAAACAAAGTAACATAATGTGTGAAATAAACTGGAAGGGGCGAAGCGAGCGCTATAAGAGCAAAAATGAGAAAGTCAAGCACAGAAAAAGGAATGAATTCTTGTTCAAAGTTCAAAAAAGTACAGGGCGAAGCTTGTAGGCTTCCTCGAAGGTCATTTGATCTAGAAGAGACCAAGGAAGAGGCGCGCAGCGGCGAAATAAAGCTTATGTAAAACGAAAGTTCTTTCTTTTAGGTTCTTATCTTTGATTCATTCTTCAACAGACAGGCCGAACTCAGATCAGAAAACGGAAGGCTCTAGACCGTAGAAAGCCGGAAGGGATTTCCCGTCCAGGCGAGAAAATCTGCAAGAAGGCGCTCGCTCTAAGGGAATAAGTGGGGAGGAGCTGGTACCACAACTTAGACTTATAGGAATTGCATTGCCTCTATTTGTTCAATACGAATCGGAAATCATTAAAGCTAAGTTGATAGACCAATTTCTAGCCCATAGTCCCTCCATCCCTACTAACCTGAAATAGCCTTCTAGTCCATACTCTCTTAAGCAATACAGACTTGTCCTCCTCGCTCTCAGTAGTGGCGGCTTAGTTTAGTGCACAGAAGAGAGACCCACTTCCTCTTTCATATCTACTTGCTGTTGAGCCTTCTAGCCTTCCTGCTACGTCTCGTATTTCAGTAAGGCCGCTTGCTGGCAATTTCAGTAAGTAAGGGCAATCACTCGCTTGGTCTCTGTTGTCGTGTCGGGATATTGTAGTCTGTTTGAAGTTGTACTGTTCTAATGACTCTGCTGTTGTGTCGGGATATTGTGGCCGGCTTCATTGTTATTTTATTGAAGTTAGGCCGCTAGGTGCGTCGGATTCTTAATCTCTCATCCTAAGTGTACTTTTTCTCATATTTGAGTATTGCGAGCTGAAACATTTTACTTGAAAAAATATGTGAGACAACAGTTGGAGATGTGCTTGCTTATTTACATTCCTGTTGAAAAAATCATTGGAGTTGCTTGCCATCAAGATGTTAGTTGCCACTAGAATGCTTCAACTTGCTCTACCCAGCTGCTGAAAATCATAACGATTCAATTGCAATGGTAATCCTGAAAATAGGGTCTCCCTAAAGTGAAATGAAGCCTTTGTTATATGATGAAATTGAGACTCCACATAACGAGAGTGTCTATAATATAATATTTGACATACGCTCTTCGCTGCGCCCCTGGTGGTCAAAAGAAATCAACCGGTCTTTCTTAAAGAGCAAAACGAGTGGGAAATGTACTACCTTTTCAGATTCTTTCCAATCTCGAATAGGACTCAATTCCTCCCAAAGCAAGATAGTAAGCCCGGCACGTGTAAGGGCAACTGGATTCGCTTTGCACAGGTTCTGCTAAATATACATCTGAATAATAAATGAAAATGAAATACACTGTATTCTTTCTTTGCTTTGGGAAGCTTACACATTGCCCTATCGTCACAACTCCGCTGCTTCTGAGTCACCACGCTAACTTGATTGAGATGGGATGTCCTCTGCGTGAAGGAACCCCTGTCTGCCTCGAATTCTTTTGTTGGACTGACTTTCCATAAAGAAAGGCTATCATCAGGATCAGCAGAAGGACTATGAGTCGTAGCACTAGCAATATCAAAGTAGGAGAAGTGCTCACTTAGTTTAGTAGTATATAGGATCAAAAACGATTCAAATATTGATAGAGTACCCTTTTACGTAATAGGTTGAAAGCTAAGAAGGAAGATCAAAAATCCCTATCATATATATAGAATCTTAATGAATAGTTTATATGGGCGGTATCAATCCACAATGTACTATCACAGAGATTTGTTCTGAGCAGATCAAAAAAGATCTCTTAAAGAGTGATGGATTCATGCTCAGGAACTTAGTGATGATAAATGGATTGTATCTTATGTTAGCGATGCTTTAGACATAATGGATGTAACTCGGAAACGGATTCAAAACTTTGCTGTGAAAATATCAGCCGCTATTACTGCCTCCGCTAGAATCTATATGTATCCTTTCCTAAGCAGAGAAGATTGTTATTATACTGATACAGACTCGGTAAAGGTACACCCAATCACCAACAACAGTAGCAGCAAAATAAGTCTCATAGGGAAGAGATGGTCCATCATAGATAGGGGCGGAGCCAATCAAAGTATTGGATTTGGGTAGCCCTAGTATGTGGGTGGATGTAGAAATAGGGGGGTATCTGGATAGAGTTCTCTAAGGAGGCACAACTATTACAACATGGGGGGCTTATTGATGAAGTGCTGCTAAAGGCAAAACTCAGTAAGTAAAGAAGACTGACAGGGTCCGTCCTGCCTAGTTCAAGTTCTGGTGAATCTCCAGCCCAGAAGAGGAAAGTCCAGATCGTCTACCGAAAAAATAGATGAAGCACCTCGCTGCGCGCCTTAGGGATCTCCAACATTCACTTACGAGGAAAGAGTTCTGACTTATGTAAGAACTCCTCTTTTTAGTTTAGTAGTGCTGCTCTATCATTCTGTACGATAAGTAGTTGAGTGGTGGATTAATCAGTGTGGAGCGTATCATTCTAAGTAGTTCATTCTGACTACCCTACTAAAGCACACGTCCAGGAAGCCAAAGAAAGTCGTCAATCTGTTGTTAATGAAGCATTAAAAGCCGCAAGACACCAATCTGAATCTTTTAATATTGATCTTTGGCAATCGACTTTTTCTTGTTTCATCAATGTTGAAGTGACCATTCTTTTTGAACAACAACCCTTTTCCTGGAGCACTTTTCAGGTATCTCAAAATCTGATAGACTGCATCCATGTGACCTTTCCTTGGATCATGCATGTAGCGACTCACTACGCTCACTGCATATGAGATATCGGGACGAGTATGACTCAGATAAATCAGTCGACCAACCAACCTCTGATATCTCTCTCGATCTACCAACTCCCCAGCTTCTTGACTCAACTTGGTCCTCTGATCAATAGGGGTGACTGCAGGCCTACATCCCAACATTCCTGTCTCTGTGAGTCAGTCTAGAGCATATCTTCTCTGAGATAACACCACTCCCTTTTCACCATGAGCCACCTCTATTCCAAGGAAGTATTTGAGTAAACCAAGATCCTTGACTTCAAATTCTTTGGCTAGTCTCTTTTTCAGCTGAGCAATCTCCCGTTCATCATCACCTGTGATAATCATATCATCAACATATACTGCAAGCATAGTAGTGTGATCTCCATGCTGTCTAAAGAACACTGTGTGGTCGGCATTGATTTGTCGATAGCCCATACCTACCATAGACTTCCTGAATCTGTCAAACCAAGCTCGAGGAGATTGCTTCAATCCATACAATGCTTTCTTCAATCTGCAAACTTTTCCAACAGTTTGGTTCGTACCAAACCCTGGAGGTATCTCCATGTACACTTCCTCTAGTAGATCTCCATGAAGAAAGGCATTCTTCACATCAAGTTGGTGCAATTGCCAATCATTGTTCACTGCAAGAGAGATAAGAGTTCGAACAGTGCTCATCTTTGCCACTGGTGCAAATGTCTCGTCATAGTCAATACCATATGTCTGAGCATATCCCTTTGCCACTAAACGCGCCTTGTAACGTTCAACCTTTCCTTCAGGGTTCTGTTTTCTAGTGAAAACCCATTTACACCCTACTGCCTTTTTTCCTATTGGTAATGACACGAGCTCCCATGTTCCATTTTGATCAAGAGCCCTCATTTCCTCTAGCATGGCAGCCTTCCACTTCACGTCTCTCTTTGCTTCCTGCCAACACTTGGGTACACTAACATTGTCCAAAGAGGCAATAAATGCCCCGTATTCCGGTGATATATTCGAGTATGATACAAAATTAGCAATATCATGCTCGAAACCATAACGATTCGGGGGGTTTCCTGCATTACTGCGAGATGATCGTCTCAATGCCACAGAAGGACCAAAGGTAGGAATCATACCACTAGAAGCAGATTCACCTCCAGAATTCAGTGTAACTTCTTCGGAATCTGAGTCAAGTTGAGGCAAGGGACTTTGAGGCACTTCACTTTCATCATTTTCGACCGCCACATCCGGCGGTATAGCACCCTCATCTTCTTGACTTACAATTTGCTTCTTTCTTCTCTTATACACTTGCAGTTCCTTCAACTCCTCCTGAGATTGATTCTCCTTCCTTTGAACATCATCATTGAATTCATCATCTGACTCCTCTACAATTATAGGACATGGGACAGGCTCCACAGTTATCCTGGTTTCATCATTGTTCTTCTCCCCCTCTCGCCGAATGCCACCAGTATCAGGCGAGTCATCAAAAGGAGAGGTAACATCTGAATAATATGGCTCTAGTTCCCGAAACGTGACATCCATGCTGACAAACAACTTCCGTTCTACAGGACTCCAACAAACATAACCCTTCTGAGTAGCAGAATAACCAACCAAACCGCATTTCACTGCTCTGGGATCTAACTTTCCGACAGTTGGTCTATTGTCTTTCACAAAGCACACACAACCAAATACCCTCAATGGAAGGATGTATTCATTCTCCCCCTTCAACATCTCACATGGAGTTTTCCATTCCAACACCTTCGAGGGCATTCTATTGATCAAATATGCAGCCGTCAGACCCGCTTGTCCCCATAAATGTTTCGGAACATTCATGGAGATCATCATACATCGAGCTACCTCCAAAAGGTGTCTATTCTTCCTTTCTGCAACACCATTCTGTGCGGGCGTGTAAGGGCACGTGGTTTGATGATGTATCCCATGAGCTGATAGATACTCCTTCAAAGCCTTATTCGTAGACTCTGTCCCATTGTCAGACCTCAATACTTTCACCACTGCACTATACTGAGTCTGAACTGCCTTATGGAAATCTTTGAAACAAGTAAGTACATCACTCTTATTTTTCATCAAATAGAACCAAGTGACACGAGTATAACAATCAATGAAAGTCACAAAATATTTGTATCCATTCATAGAGGTTGTGGGGCAAGGCCCCCATACATCCGAGTGTATCAAATCAAAAGCACAAGAACTTCTATTACCAGAACTCACATAAGATAAGAACTTCTAGTATGTTTGCCAAATTCACATGCATCACACACAAGTTTTTGCATATCAACCTTCTCACACATAGACGGAAATAACAAATTGAAAGTACTAAAAGATAAATGCCCCATGCGCTGATGGTGTAACAGCAACTCATCCTCCAGTCTTCTACCAGATCCTCTATCCACCATAGATACCAATGCTGTGTCCATTCCTTCTCGGGCCAAGTACCACAAACCATTATGCCAAGTGCCAGTCCCAAGTGTGCGACCTGTCCTCTTCTCTTGAAATATCACCTTAGAAATATCAAAGGAAACAGTGCATTTGAGTTGAAGAATAATAGCACTAATGGACAACAAGTTGACAGGGAATGAAGGAGCATGTAACACATTAGAAAGGATCATGGATTCGGTACATTTCACAATACCCTTGCCTACAACAGGTTGATCAGTACCATCAGCAGTTTGAATGCTCTCAAAAGGTTCCAAGTGATTAGAAGTATGAAATTCATGGTGAGCTCCTGTGACATGTCGAGACGCACCAGAATCTATTATCCAATCTGATGCTCCTGGAGTAGGTATAGATGCAAGTGCATGTGCATTAGTACCTGTATTTGAATGTGCATAAGTGGCGATGTTACCCTTGTATGCAGCAGTTGTGGCACCTCTCTCAGTAATAGCCTTTTTGTCATCGTCACCATTCAACTTCATCCTCCTCCATATTTCTAGGACCTCTTGTTCCTCTGCCGAGTAGGTCAAGTGACTTTCATCTTCCTCTTCAGCCACAGTCAAATTAGCCCTACGTCCACTTCTGCCTCCTCGTCTACCACCACGACCACGTCCTCTACCTCCGAACTGTCCCCGTCCACCTGCTTCTCTTTCTCTTTGAGGTTTTGGACATGCCTTGCTCAAATGACCCACTTCACCACAGTTATAGCACTTACGAGTTTCAGTATTGATCGGGTTTGATGCTGTCAAGGCTGATCGCATTCCCGGAAGTCCAGTGGCATCAGACAATAACTTCATCCTACTCTCCTCTTGCATCATGGTTGCAATTGCTTCGTCAAGCGTAGGAATCTTCTCTTGAGCCAGAAGAACCGCCCTTCTCTGGTCGAATGCCGGGTTAAGGTGTTTCAGGAACTGCATGGTCCTCCTTTGAGCAGAAACCTCCATGCTCTTACACTCAGGATCCTTGCACACTGTCACAGGCGAGAAATGATCATAGTCGGCCCATAGACGCTCCAGCTCTATGGCATACTCCTGAATCGTCCTATCTCCCTGCCAAACAGCCTCAATCTCCTGCGCAATCTGAAACACTCTCATATTGTTTCCCTTTCCTGCATAGGTTCTTTGCAGTTTTGCCCATATGTCCTTTACGCTCTGGATGCCATCAACCGTGGTGGCAATCGATGGAATCATGGAGTTAAGCAGCCAGGTATACAGTGACATATGTGTAGCTCTCCATGCCTTCCACTCAACACTCGTCTTTACACTCGGTTCTTTCTCATCTCCGGTGAGAAAACCCTCAAGACCTCTTCCTGCCAAGGCACCCATGATCCGTCGTGACCAACTCAAGTACGTAGCTGGTCCATCAAGTTTCAGATCAACCGGAAGGAGTTCCAATCTAGGTGGTGGTAGTTGGGTTCCCGTCATCTCCGTCGATGATGAACTCTCAGCCTGCTTCATGAGTTTCATCAATGTTTTCTGAGTGACAAGACTCAAGGGTATTCAAAACGGAAAATCAAGCACAAAGTGGGTGGGCGGCTTGAATCAAAAGATATCTCTCTCGGGTCTTTAGCCATCTTTTCACTCTGTGGATTCAGTCTTTTCTTTAGTCGTCAGTCAAATTCCACTATTTTGGCAAGTAAGAGGACTAACTGAGATAATACCGTAGATAAGGTGTGTACCCTTATCGTTGAATGGACTACATGTAGCACTTATTACCGGACACTTCTCTTCTTTCTGTTAGGGTAGGTAAGAAATAGTACGTACTTACTTATGCTTTTTTTTGACTTCAGTTTATGGGCCGGCCAAGTCAAAGTAGCTTCAACTTAACCCGCGGTGTACATTTTCACCAGCGCCCGCTCTATGAGAAAAACTCTCGAAGTAAGCAGTAGCAGTCCCAATTAAGTACTACTTCCTGTCTACTTAGCTTCTCTTGCATCAATCAGTCTGTCCCACACAACTTCAGGGCTAGACCTGCTTTCGCTACTGCTTTCCTCCATCCTTTCGCTACTGTATTGTTTGCCTCCTTTCCTTACCTTAGGCTTCTTTTTCTTTGGTTTTTCTCGTAAATAGTGTAGTAGAAAATCAGTAGTAAACCTCGGTCAAAACGTCCTACCCGCGATTTGCCCTCAGTAAGTGCATTTTGCAAATGCACTTTTTATGCCAGCCTATAGCCAAAGTGATACTTGCTTTCGAAAGTGCAGCTCAATCCGTTAGTCACGCACATCCGTTTTCTTGTGCATGCTCTTTTCTGCGAATCGATGTTGCGTTTCGAAGTGCGAATCTATGTTCTTGTCAATCGATGTAGCGTGGAAGGCACACTCTCTCATAGGAAGGAGAGCATCTCTATTCTTGTGCTCCCTTTTTCATTGGAATACTCTTCTAGCTGTCCATATCTTCCGTGGGGTGGCTGCTATCATCCCCTTTTTCTAGCTTCTTCTCCGCATCCGCGTAAGGGGAATAGCCTGAATACTCATAGCGATTACTTACACCCTTGTCTTTCCTTCGGCTCCGCTCGGCAATTCTCCCGACAAATCACTGCAAAACGAAAGAGGTAATGAACTCACTCAGTCTGGTAGGTAATTCTCCCCTGGCGAGTAAATGGTATATCCGCACTGGGAATGCTATCTATTCAATATTCAATGAAAGCGAGCAAATCCGGGCAGCGCTGCCTGTCTGTCTGTTTGGGAGCAAACTAACTTAAGTCAATTCAAAGGCAAGGGGAGTAAGGCACACACTCAAATGTACGTACACCCCGGGTCTGTTTACTCTGATGAAATGAGAAAGGAGAGTAAGCCACTCCACTAAGGTTTGACCACTAACGTTAGGTAACCTCGCGGAGTAGCAAATGTCAAATAAAAGCTAGGAATGGGGGTATTCGGGTGTTACAGATTTTTCTTTTCTTCGGGGATTAGGTAAATACTCGAATCAGTATGGCAATTCCCGCTCCTTCAAGCAAGGGCTTCCGTCAATTCCCTAACACGTCAAACACTAAAAAGAAAATGCAAAAGAATCGAGTGTGTCTTTTTATTCACTAACTCCAATAGGCCCAGCCCAGGTATTTGGCAATGAACTCCAACCAGGGAATGTAGCGTAGCAGGAGATGAGAGTTGATTTGAGTAGTGTAAGTCGGCCAGCATGAGACAGGAGGTCCCTTTTCCAGCCTCCAAGTTTTGTATGAAATTTCTGCAACAGATTTTGTATTGTAATTTTCTTGAATGAAGGGGTCTGGGCATACCGCACCACTTATCGAACGCCAACACAAGCGGCTCCATATTCTTTGGTATTTGGAGCCGAAGCAGTCCTACCTCCTGTGCTCAGCGATCGCAGGACAAAAGGAAAGTCTTTGCAACCTAGTCGAATAGGCTCGCTCCACTACTTTATCTTCTTTCTTCTTACTCTACCTAAGTGAGAAAATAGATAAGTATTAAGCCTAAATAACGTGTAATTTCTTCAGCATTACAACCCTATACTGCCTATGGAATACAATGAGTAGCCGCAATGGATGAGTCGTTTTGACTTATTGAGGTGCTTGCTTTCTTTGATCCTAAATAATCTCCGTAGCGCTAATTAATATATTTTCTAAGTATACCTTCCTTATGACTGTTGTCACTTCCAAAATCAGATTTGTCTTTGCTTTTCCTCCGCGCTTGACCTATGACCCAGCCACTCTTAATCAGCCTGGTATAAAAGATCAAGCACTTTACTTAGCAGGAAGAACCTAGGCCGACTGGTATACAAAACTCTTAGCGCAAGGATGGATTGTTTCTAATGAGGTTGAAAATCCGCTGGGCATTGAGACAGACTCAATTTGATCTATCTATTCACCTTGACTTTCTAGGTAGATTCTTTCTTTCTATAGTGCAAGTAGGGCCTTGCAAGCAGAGTTTTCTTTCAGGCTAGTATTAACATGTGATGAAAGGCGCCTCCTAGTAGGAGAGGTAGGTTGGGCTGAAAAGATCGGGCGTTTATAGCTAGCAAGATGGAAAAGCTCATAAGGACCCGTTTGAATAGGACAGAGATGGGTAAGCTGCTGCTGGCTTGGCTGGTCCTACCATTAGTGAAGTCTAGTTTTCTTGATGAGAGATGCTTGCTTTTAAGCAGTAAATGCCGCGTACTCATATAAAAGAGAAATAAGAGTGCGGGCTGCTAAAGTCAAGATGCACGTACGCCCCTCCCTAAATTGAAGAAAAAGGGCTGGGGTAAGTCAAAGTCAAGTAGCACCAGGCCCGGATGTATAGGTTGATTATGAAACAAGAGACATGCATGGCCTCAGTAGTTGTTTGTTAGTAAAGGGACACCATAATAGATGTGTCTAGCCTGAAAAGAGGTACCGCACGCGCCGGGTAGTTATTCTCATATCTGATGCACCGTTCAAAAACAATACTTGTCTCGGAACACTTCTGCTTTGACTCTTACTGGCTGGAATGAGTCTTAGAATAACGGGCAGGGTTTAATGAGAATAAATATGAGGGAATCTGGGCTGGCTAATGGTACTTTCAAGAGTCAATACTGCTTGCTGCATTCCGTTAGCTCTCATTGATAGGCACATGAAAGGAAGTGCATGATTCCATGTCTGTTCAATTGACATTTCTAGATCCCGAACATGAGAGTGAGATCCGTTCTACTACTCCTTCCTCTTGCTTGCACGATAAGAGGGGGCCTCGTCCACAATCTTTTATGAAGGCCAGAATCAATGTGCTTTTTGTGCTATGCTGTCAAAGGCTTAGCCAACTGAATGATGTTCGACAATGAAAACCATGCCAAGTAGAACTGTACTGAATTTCTCTGCTTTATCATCAAAATCTATATATTTGCTATTGAAAGAAGGAATCCTCGTTGGCGGGTGAGACTTTCAAAGGGAAGGCTTTCTTCTGGTTACTGGATCTGCTGCATAAGCTTTCTGCAGCGCAGAGGCACACTGCTTTAGTCAAAAAAAATACTTCACCCTTCCTTACACCTGTCTTCTTGGCTAGAAGGAATGCATCGATGGGTCTTGGTGGAATCAGACCAAAAGCGCGGCTGCCTCATTTCAGCCCGTGATAATTGTCTTAGGACCTTCCTTCACAGATCCCACACGCCATGAAGTCGACACTGCGTGCAGTAATACTTTTTTCGTTAGTCATGGTGTGACATTCACAGCCTGACATTCAACATGTTGCCATCGGAAGTGACTCCCCTACGAAATACGTCTCCCCGATCAAAGACTATTGCGCTAAGCCAATGGCGACAACCACTCTACCAACCAGGAACTTGACCTGCCATGTGGGGGCTGGCTCTTTTTTTTCTTCTCACTTTCTTGATCTCTGAGAGGATAAACCAATTGGAAGGGAGAGTTCTTTTTTGTATTGCGCATTTATGTATTCAACTGAATACAAAATACACTATATACGAGTTGACTAAATAAAGAGCTCGATCTTATGCTTATGCAATAGGTTCAACTTATGGTTGGCAAGAACTGAAGCGAACGATGCTTAGATATGTGTGAAGCTTATTGCTTCGACGTAGGTCAGAGCATGAAGAAGTAGAAAGGAAGGACAAAGGGAATGGGCTTTCCTTGTCTTTAAAGAGCACAGCCCGTGGTAAAGATCTGAAATGCTTTGAAAGAACTCACCTTTAATGAGATCCCTATAGGAATGATTTCAAGGCCGCCCTATCGATTATTCTTCTTCTTAATTAGCAAAACAAAAGATAAGACAATTGCCTAAATTGCATACTGAACACTTTCGTAGTTCTTACTACTTTGTTAGATAATATGCCGATGCTTATCTTTTCTTATTCCACCTAGTCGAGTATCCCTTTGGGTATTTCCTTCGGTGGGTCATAAGAGTCAAATTCTCGTGCCTTGATTAGGTCTCTCCCAGACTTCCATAGAAATGGAGCTCACTTCACCCACGAAATGGTAAACCAAACTGACCTAAGATTGAAGAGACTTGGGCCTTCCTTCCTCTTCCCGGCCACTTACCTGACTATACTCTTGAAGCACCGGAAACGTTTTCTTTCTTACTTAGGGTTCGTACCTGCTTGCTTGAAGTAGAAAAGTGAGTTCCGTACTCTTTGATTGACATCCGGTTGAAAAGAGCGGTCACACGCTCGCCCCTTTCCTTCACTCTTCTGCTTTCGCGCTTATAATAAAGGGAGTATTAGGCGCCTCTGCTTCTACTTCTGACTCTTCTTCACTCAATTCCACTTCTCTCCTTTTCTTGCCCTTATATCATATGGATAGCCTTGTTAGTACATTGGTGCCCAGGGAAATATTTTCAATTACATTTACCCGAGTGCCTTTCTTTGTGAAAAAGTGGTTCCTTTCTAGTTGTGGTTAGGCTGCCACTGCTACCACTTATGTACCGGTACCGGCTGCACTTGCTTCTTCACACTTTTGTTTATTTCTTGACTCTCAAATTCTCTCAAGAAAAATGAAACTCAGAATTCAGGTTTTGGCTAGCCTAATAGTTTCCATCGCTCCCGCGAGAAAAAGAGGGAGGTAAGCAGTTGTTGAAGTAGGCCAAGCGTTTCCAAATAAGACTTCTGACTAATTAATTTACCGAGGGTAAGCAGTTGGTAATTGTTAGATTGAAGTTGAAGTTGGTATTGTTGGGAAAGCAGCACCATAAGCAGCTAAGGCAAAACAAAATATTTCTTCGGAAAGCCGCTTTCTTATTCTGAGTAGGAGCAGTTGCTTTGTTAACTCCAGTTCAAGTTGCAGCTACAATCTTTTCTTTTCTAGAGCCAAGCTCAGGAACTTATGAAACTTTTTCTTATGATAGGTCCGATGCTGAACTAGCATTGAAAGCTTAAGTCAAGTCGATACCAACTCGCATAGTTTCAGTGAAGTCAGTTGTGCATCCGCCTGTCTCGGCATAGCTAAGTAGAGTTGAAGTTGGTATGGGAGTCTATGCTCTGAAAAGCTCAGTTCTTTACTCACACTCATCAAAACCAATATCAAAGGTTACTACAAAGCTTTGCAGCAGCTTACCCTATATATGATAAGGCTTTTGACCAAAAGAACGAAGAATCTTTCACTTAGTCTGATCAGATTTGTGCTTTCACGGAATCAGTAAGAAGGTGCCCCGATAAAGTAGTCAAAAACCCTTTGGTAGATACATGCCAGACTCATCAAAGTAGGAAGTAGACTGTTTACCAGCCTTTTTAGCCGCTGGTGCCATACTACGTAGAAGAGCCGGCAGCTTCTCCTAGTCACGGGCACTTAAGAAGAAAAAAGAATCTAATCGTGGTAGAGGAAGATCCAATAGCTAGGCTACCTTTTTTTTTCAATCCAGTAAATAGTGAATATCTTTTTTCCCGACCCTTACTAATAAAGTTTCCCACCACGGCAATCTGTTTTTTAACACTTCATTTATTTAGTGAATTGACTGCCGCCCAGATGAGGAGTTTACTACTGAAGTGAAGAGAGTTTGGAGCCTACGCTTTCCACTAAGGAACTTCTTTCATCCATGTTTACTTGTTGAGCTCGGGGGGCAACCCGAGCGAGGAGGCATCAATGAGTTGAAAGACTACAAACCAAAGAGTGAAGACAAGAAAAGATCCTCTTAATAGAATACTGTTAAGAGGTAAATGCTTATGCTAACGCTACAACTACTTGTTTTATGAGCTTTTCTGGACTTGGGTTAAGATAAGGAATTGGTTTCAGAGCTGTTAAGCAAAGAAGCAGAGCCTGCTACGTAAGCAATGGTTACCGAATACCTACCTATTACTACCTCTTTTTCAGGATTGACTCCGCGCCTTGTTTCTACTACCAACTTGGGTTAGCAACGAATCCCTAAAGATGAAGCTATGTCTTTGTGAGTAGAAGACTTTTAGCCCGTATAGCTCTCCATTGATTATTTCAGTCAAATTGCTGCATCATTTGAAAGGACCGATCTAGGTCTTTGAGAGCCGCCGCCTTCTTGTGCAAGTAATATATTCTCGCCGCTGACCTCGAAGAAAGCCACTCTGATTTGACGATATTAGCTTTGGTAGAATGAGTGCCAATCTCTTAGCCAAGACCTTGTTGTACAGAGGCTAATTGGTCAGAAGAAAGTCCAATGGTCGGACTTGGGTCAAGAAGGTGGTTGATGTGATCCCCTTGGGCAAGGCAGATCCAGCAACGAAATCCTTAACTGCTTCAAATATCTCTTCTTATACAATATTTCAAGCAGCTTTGAGAAAACAATGATGAAAAGCCATCTGGTCCTGCAAGACTCTATAGATATAGAAAAGACCGCATCCTTTACTTGTTGAGGGGTTGGCGAGATACATAGCATCTGATTATCCTCATCTGTCACTAAGGCGGGTAATTAATTCATTATTGAACTTAGATAAATCAAAATGCTCTGCAGTAAGTTAATTTGAAAAAAAGTTGACTGCCGAAGCTTGAATCCATTGCGGATCCTCAATGAGAGTATCATCCTCATTTATCTGAAATATATGGCTTCGTATTTTTCATTGACATGTGAGAAAACTTTCTCTTCCTTCGATTAGGTATCGAATTCCTCTGCCAATAAAAGTATTCAATACTCAAAACCTTATTGAACTTCGCATAAGCTTGGTGCATTGGTGCCGTCTTACTCAAAGAGGGACGGGATCATTTATGCTATTTCACGGCTGGCTGGAAAAGGAAGCACGCAAGGAAGCTACTCCACTAGTTCAACCATTTATTGAACCACAGAAAGAATAGAAGAAGGTTCTCTGCATAGGCATGCTTCCCCAATACTCAGGTATCTCATCGAGCGAGCATTCTCTTCATAGCATTGTCGCATAAAAAAACATCTTTCAGAGGCTAAGCCACGGCCCTCCTAGAATTCCTATTCGTCTACGCCGCTTACACCTCCTCTCCGGTTAGGGTCCGACCGGTGCTATTGTCAGTGTGTGCCCCTTTCCTTTTTACACCATGTCATTGCTGGCCATTTGACTTTAGCGATTGCTAGCGACATATGCCCGAAATAGACCATAGCACACCTTCTGTTTAACATAGTGACTGCACCTCCCTCCATTTGCAATTTTGAGCCCTATCATCTCAGTTATTCATCTCTTTCACCAAGAGCCTCACCTGCTCTTTTGGTAAACCGTGGCTTCTTCCCCCAACCCAACAAATTAGCCTTTTTCAAATCCAATTGAGATGTTTGGCGGTTTCTCTTCTTCATCAATTAGGTGTGCAAAGTGTTTGTTGACTCAATTCTTTTCGAAATTGTCTCAACCTTTTCAACACAGCTCTTTCAATTCTTTTTCAAAAGGAGAGAAAGACCAAGCTAATCAATCAAGGCAAGTCGCATTCTCCACGCGGGGGCAATCTTCTTGAACTTAGAGTTGGGCATCAGAGGTGCTAGTTCATCTCTCTTCTTTCTTCCTCTTCCTTCCGCTCCCTGCCCTTCTCTTTGATTTCAGGTTTTAATGAAACCCCAATAGGTGTGCAATTAACCAACTCCCGAACTTGAATTTCAGAGGCACCTCTTCCTCTAACTAATACATTTGGAACTTCTTTATGTTGGACAGAATAAACATTAGCTGCCACACCACTAGCAATTCCATCTTCAACAACATTTCTATCTGATTTTTCAAATAGAACAGCGGCAGCTCCTCCAGTTCGACTTACTGTACCACCGCCTCTTTCAGAAACATTTCCTTGAGGATTGAAGAAAGTTTCGCTTGTAATACTTGCTCCACCGGCTCTTGTTGCTTTCTTTTCATTCTCTCTTCCTGAGCCAATAGTGAACCATTTAATTCGTCAATAGTCATGGACTCTATGTCCTGCCGACTCTTCAATCGCCACCACTACATGACTGAATTAGGCATTGAGGAATTGTTACAAAAAGGGTTTAGATGCCTTTCTCCTACTACTGTAAGGGTATACACATCCAGACATGTCAATTTTGTCGAGTAAAGCTACGCCCTTGATCAAAAAGAAGGCTATGGGTCTGTGTTGAAAGTGTGGTGAAAAGTCTCACATAGGTTACCAATGTAACAGTAAGGGAATTCCTGTATTAAATGCGGATTCAATAGCTGAGGAAGATTTAGACAGAGAAATGCAAGAAGGTGAAGAAGTTCCTGAACAATAAACCTTGGGAGAGGAGTAGGAACAGGCGGAAATATCCATGTGTGCACCAAATAGCCAATACTGTACTAAACCCCTGAAGTTTCAGGGAAGTATAAATGAAGTACCCATCTGTGCCTTAATTGACAGTGGCAGTACCCACTCTTTTGTGAACCCGTCAGTGGTTTGACTTTCTCAAATAAATAAGTCAAAACCTCACCAGAATAGTTTGCAAATCTGTCTCTTGGTCGACCTAAGCCCCCGGTCTATGAATTAATAGGAGCAGTCTCATCTCGAGAATTACCAGAAAAGTTAGTAAAAGGATGTTGACCAGCCCCAGGCCTGGCTGATGGTGAGAATTGGAGGTGTGTCCGGATTGATTGGTCTTTTTTCTTCGGTGGAATCAGACTTATAAGTTCAAGAAGCGAGATCCGTAGAAAAAGTGTAAGCAACGAAGGCAGCATCAGTGTCCGAAGCAGACTCGCTCGAAGAGGATGGACGGGGGAATCCTACGAAACAAAGGACCTTTGCCAGGAAGCAAAGAATGAGGCGACTCAATCAAAGAAGTCAAGAGAAAAGCGGAGGAATCCAGTAGTTCTTTGACCGAGGAAAGTTTGTTCCGCTCAGCAGGACTCTTTCTTCTTCGAGCCTATGCTTGTTGGCTTAATCGACGGGGAGGCTAAGTAAGGCCCAGTGAACAAGCCTAGCTTCCAAAGACCCTAGCTACCAAAGAAAGACCCTAGCTACAAAATCCTAGCAACAGGAACATGCGAACAACCGCTATGGATCCAACGCTGCGAGAACAACAAAAAAAAGCAAGGAAACACAGAGATGGTTTCGAAGCGGTCAAGCATTCCATATTCTCATATTAGGCGATTGGTGCGTGCGGGGGTCCATTGGCTTGAACAAGGAAATGGAAGCACTCAATGGGGCCAGATAAGCAGCATTGGAGATCGAAATTGCTTCATTCCCAAACTGATTGATTCTCGGCTCGCGACAAAACACTTGATCTATTACACCCCATCATGAGTGGTGCCACTCCAAAAAATGTTCTTGATAGGTAGGTACGACTTGAGACAGCATTTCAATACTACCCTGCCCCAACACGGCTCAGCTCCCATACATAATAGGAGGTAGGTGGGTCTCTTTATGCAATTACAGTAACACATACTTGATGCGAAGTCACTCAAACACTTCTTGATTTCAGGGGTCTTTGAACTCGGTTGGCTTGAAGCTATGAATGATCTTCGGATCATTCAATATCCTCTCTTCGAACAAAGCATCAAGAACGCACACACAATCAGGGAGCAATTCTACGGTTGGTTTCTAGCTAGGAGAGAAAAGAAAGCCATTTCGTAGAATCAAGAGGCAGGCAAGCAAATAAATCACCAACCACAAAAGCGGGGAACCCAGAGCTGAGTGAATCGAAGAAGCAAATAGTCAAGAAGTCAGAAAAGGGGTGTGCGAGCCAAATGAAAGAAGGCATTTACATCACTATACCATATTCCCACTTATGAATGACAAGAAGTCTGACATTAAATACACTCACTGGCTACAGAGTCAGTTACGAGGAGATATATCTACTTGGAGACTCTATACTATGGATATAATAGCACTCACTGTTAGAAAACCAATCCCCTACCTAGAAAGAAATACCAGGAAGGATTAAAAGTCACTTCGATGGATCTCGACGCTCGCTCCCTCGGTGCTTAGACAAGAAAGTGTCCCATTTCTATAATGTGTTTTGATTCTCGTAAATAGGCTATCGATCCTCTGCCTACTTTCGTAAGTTCTCCCCATTTGCTTGCCTATCCGATCTGCTTTTTCATTCATTTTGTCAATGCTCCTTTTTATGCTGGAATATGGTGCCTGCCCCTTTGGATACCAAACACTATCCTCAGGTGTTGTAAGGGTCAATGGCAGCAAAGGTTTGAGGAAGGTTATGGCCTGTTTAGGTATGATTGAAAGGAAGGAAGGTCCAAGGCAGTATGATTGAACTCCATCCAGTCATCTCTAAAACGATGTTGACATTAGTGAAGTAAATATGCCTGCCTTTATTGAATATTTTGGGGAATAAAAAGATGTCGATATTGATTTACATGCTTTTTCAAGAAAACCAAGTAGAGAGGACAGTAACTTAAGTCAAAACGATTGGTATGAATTCAACTCAAGGAGCGGAAGGTCCTGTTCAACTTGTAGGTTTAGGCCAGGTCGCGGGTATCTCTCTTGGAACAAGCATAAGCACAAGCTAATCCGATTCCATAAGATCCGTCTTTCTACTTTTTTTCTTTTCATTTCTTTTTCTTTTGTTAATCGTTCTTCTCCCGCTTTTTTCATTTCATTTCGTTCAGACGGGACTGAAAACCAATAATAGGCAAGCTTTTGGGAGAGTTTAGTTCATCTGGGACGAAAGCATAAATCTCTATATACGAGACCCTTTGAAACCCATTTTGGAGTTCTTTGGGAATAGGTGTTTCATGGAGGTCATTCCAACCAATCTTTCGTATGCCGATCTTGAATATATCAAAATGAATGCAGGCGAGGGTAACAGATTAGGAGAGTGGGATCTTATATATCCAAAACAAAGACCCAAATGAACAAGACCCGAATGAAGAGTTTCACCTACTCAAAATAACGGTACAACGAGGTTCTCGATCAACTAGAGACCTTTTGGCATCAGCGGTCTAGAGTTCGATGAGCCCAACTGGGAGATAGTTGCGTTTTTCCCAGCAGTTTGGAGATGAGATATTTCTCGTTAATTGCCGAAGAAATCTTATCTTATAGAGGAAGAGGAATGGACCACTCAAAGAGAGAAGATTAAGGATGAAGTTGTGTGGTTCCGGAGAAACATAATGAGAAGAGAATTTTCTCCACGCGTGCTCTTTTAGAATGGGAAATATTTTCAAAGATTGAACGAGATGTGATGATGGGTACTGATTCGTTTAAGCAGCTTGAAAGGACTTGCCGTTTGTTCTTCTTTTCAATCGCTCCGCGCCTTTGCTGGTGTAAATCCTAAAGACTACAAGGTGCGTAGCATGAAGCAAATGGGTAAGCAAATATAAAGAAGTTTGTGTTTGAAGCCCAAATCTCAATTTCTGATTTCTCAATATACAACTGATCCCATTTCACCATTTTGCTTCCTACCGGTCTCTTGACTTCCGTCCATCTGAAGTTAAGACAGTCCGGCCCCACCAAATCCTTGTGCTTTTGGAAGACTGGAAAGCCATTCCTACATTATGTTACTCACTCCTCATCAAACACTCGGATAACTTCGCTAGATAATTCACTCAGAACAATCCTTCGGTTACTATAAGTTACCTTATCGTAATAGCCGTTTACTCTCTCTCCTTTTCCAGACCAGTGACTCTACCGTGCGCTTTCCCTTGAAAACACAGTGTGAAATCTAGTCTAGTTTCTTGATTTATGATAATAAAGAACTCCGACTGAGTTTGATGCACGAATCCAAAAACTGATGACCAACTTCTACAACAAGGGCTTTAGCCCCAACTTCGGAGAGAGATTCAGTGTTTTGACAAGAGCCTCTATGACCGGTTGGTACACATGGGTAGATCTATAGTGTCTCCGCTTGCTTTTCTGAAGAAAGCAAGGTAGCAGGACAGCACACTACCTTCCTGCTCACCAAAGTCTTGGGAGACTCGGTTCCTTTCAAGATGAAGAAAGATTGCTTCAAGATGAAGTCAAGGATATGGATATAGATAATATGCCTAACTCTGGTTTCACTTTCACAGAAGGAAAAGCCAAAGGATTCATTGTTTTTGAAGCAATGCTCCAGAAGTTGGTTAGAGAGAATAGCAAAGCAAAGCTAAACATGATTTAGAACGAAAGCCCAAAACATGTCAAGCTACACCAAGATGGAATGAGGTTATTGAAAATCTTTCCGATGCTTCCACGCTCCTCGGCATCTCACTTAGAGGTCGAGCACATATAACTTTCGTCTGTGATACTCTGTCTGACATCGGCTTAGGGACAAACTTTTTGATTTGATTATTTACCAAATATGTACCTACTTAACCATGGAAAAGGACCACCTTCTTTCAGAATCAACCTATTCTTTCCTTCCATTGTAGGCATTAAACAATCCATCTCGATCAACACAATAGAAAAAAGGCATTAGAAAATCGAATTTGACTCTGGCGAAAACAAAGTCATAAGGACCCTTACCCTTTTTTGAAACAAAACCCGCTATAGCTTTGAAAGCCTCCTCTCTGTTCTCGCTCACAAGAGTTTTGTTCAAATCCGCCGGCAGCCTTTGTTGAACAACCTTCAAATAGGAAGAAAAGTGTTCCTTTAGTAATAAGTGCCCTAGTGCGGAAAGAATTAACACATCTAAAGGTTGCATAAATCAAGTTTGATATTCGAAAGAGATACCAAGATCCACCGGATGATATTCTACAATTGGATGTAAGATAAGCTTCATTGAATTTGTACTCGTTGTATTCTTTGATCCCCCCGAGTAGGACTACAATGAAAGGCCTGGCAGGCTTAGAATCATCGATGCCGACGAGGCCTGGTATATAAAGCTCTAATATATACTAGAATTCCCGGCTTTCTTTGTTGTTTCCTTTGCTGTCATGCACCCATTTCTATTTGGTATACTCGATGCGCACTTCTCCTCTCCGACAATGTTCCCCCTTTTTTTGACTAAGAAAGAGGAATGGTGTTTCGGATTAAAGCTCTTGTGTTTTGATTTGTCAAAGAAGCGTGATTCTCAAAAAGATTAATCAGTTTTGCTTGTTTTATGTCTTTGACTCCGGCGCATTTGATTCCCTTTCTCATGATGAGCTTTCTTTAGCGCGTGCCTACTTGGGACTTAGTTCCCTTACCTCCTCTGATAAGCCAAATTGCATCCCCTGACCAGGATATCTTTTATCGTAGAAAGATAAGTCTGGCAGAATTATTTGGCTAAGTCAATATATGGCTATAGGCTCTCTCAATTTGAGATCTTTTACCTGTGTGAGATAGAATTCGATCTCTGCTTTGCTACCCATCTGCTCTCCGGTTATTACCGATAGATGTCGAGCTAGGCCTCTTGCCTTCCTAAGCGCTTTTCTAGTGAGATGTGAGAAAGCCTCAGTCTTGATGAAAGCGAAAAGACTGTTCCAATGATAGAGTTCCAATGGTAAGAAGAAAAGGAAGTTCCAATTCACTCCGAAAGACAAAGCAGCATGGAATATCAAAGGCTAAATATCACCAAGAGCTCCACAAGGAAATATTTGTTCTTGAGCCAGTGAGTAACTACTAATGTTACGAACAAAGTGTCTCTTTGATAGCAAGCCTTGTTCATAGCTCCTACAAACCTAACTCGTATCGTAGTTATCAACCTATAACTAATTATCCAGAGCAATCCTACAGTTGCATTGAATGTGAAATGAACGATGGAGCATTGAAAGACAACCCTTCTTATAGATAGAATCATAAGACTGCAAAATACCATGAGTAGGCTTTCACTTATATAGCTCCGATAATTCAATAGATGAAGCGCATCCAAGGAATAGATTATTAATTAGAAAGCAATTTAGAAGCTGCAATGGATGTACTAGAGATTTCAAAGCATCAACATATATAGAAGTAACTTGCATGGCATAACATGCAGGTGTAATAAAACAATCATGAACTGAGTAAAATGGAATTCCTCTACTGTGAGCCATATCAAAGACAAAACAAGCTATAGATGCATCCTTCTGATGAATGTAATTAGCAAATGAAGACCTCTTAGCGTTTCCAGCATCTTTTTTTGATGTAGGAACCCTAAGCTTAATTGAGTGGAATCTTGTTCAACTGAGAGTTATAGATAGCTGTGTTGACTGGAATAGACGTTATATAGTCTTGTATAGTGGTAAGATGCTCACCATGAAACCTAACAGGTTTGTTCAATACTCCGCACAACCACCCCACATGGTTTA
>CM050400.1:34879885-34904533 GCA_027562975.1 Rhynchospora breviuscula | reverse complement strand
TACTGACTTTCCTCTCATTTCCTCGCTTACTTAATAAATCTATCAAAGTTCGCCATTGATTTTTTCTTTGACTAATCTCATTCTACCACACCACTAAGTCTGACAAAGAAATGAAGAATCACCAAAGTATTGAATTGTTGAATAAAGACTCGCTTATTTTAGTAGCTCCTTAGGCTGCAAAATTGCCCATTTATTATAGGTATTAACTTAATTACTACCAACAAAGAGTATAGGCACTTGAATCATTTGTGAGTGGGGAGAGGATGCATCTTGGAGGCAAGGCATAAGAGCATATTGGTTTAATAACTATGTCATTCAAAACACACAGACACACACCCGCAAAGAAGGCGAAGACTGCTTCGATTTACAAATAGCCGCCCCACTCCATAGAATTTTCTATGAACCAGGTAAGTCCTCCAGTTTTCAGCCGTCAAAAAGTATGCTTTTCCAAGAAATTCACTGAGAAGATATTCCTTCTCCTTTGACTTGACTCAAATAAATGCTGCATTTGTTTTGGAATTGAGGCATACAGGTTCTCTTGGTTCAATGCTTTTCCTAAACTGAATGTTTTCTTATATTGAGCTAGTACAAATATTTGACAACTTGTAGGTGCATTATCATAATTCCTTTTTTGTTGGAACGAATCGTATATGGATTGCATTCTTTTTGAATCAATTCTTTTTCGTAAGTTTACAGACCTCTATTCTTTATTCCCAAGGCTTGACTCAAATAAGATAGAGGTCTTCCGTCTTGCATAAGCACTGCACCAATACCGACATCACATGCATCTTTCTCCAGTAGAAAGGTTTTTGAAAAGTAAGGAAGTGCTAAAACTGGTGCATGCGTCATGGCACTCTTAAGCTGCTAAAATGCCATGTCTTCCTCTTGTCCCCCAATTCCACCCTCCTTTCTGCAATTGCTCCTTGAGTGGTTTACTAATGATGCCATATCTCTTTACAAACTTCCTGTAGTATCCCTTCCCAAGAAACCACGCAATTCTTTCAGAATAGAAGGTCTAGGCCAACTCTTTCTAGCTTCAACCTTTCTTTATTGATCAACTAGCGCATCATATAAACTAGAGGAAATTCTGCATTGTCATGTCGAAGTTTGCCCCCATTAGGAATATCTTGAAAGGTTATATGTACGATTCAATTCATCGTAACAGCTTTTGTTCCATAGCTCTAAGAGGAAAGAGAAGTAAGAGAAGTCAAAGAAAGAGTCAGCCCGGGGAAAAGAGGAATTTGACCCAGGCTATGAATCCAAAAAGGGAATAGCGTGAATAGCTTCATAGGGATGCAAATACCTAGAGGAGTAGAAGCCGGGAATAGTATACATACCTACTAGACTAAGAGCTCTAGACCTGAGTTCTTGGCGTTACCCTAGATATCTATCCAGGGTATGATTCTCAAAGCATCAACGAGTAAACCTGTCTATCAGTCTACTTCTTTGACTGTGAGCAATCCTGTGGGATGTTACAATTATCCAATCTTTGGCATAGCATCCTTTTTTTCAGTAAGCCTGTGGCTACGACTAGATCGTTCCAAAGGTATCAAAAAGAAGGGTTTCCACTCGGGATCACACGAAAGAGGAGAAGTAGCCCTACACTTCTAAGTAGTAGGAGGGGGGGAACCATCAAGCAAAGAGCTTATATAGACTCTCATACCATTACGAGATCTTCTGGTGCGAAAGCCTTTTATGATTGATTAAGAGCAACTCACTTCGAGTATGGGAATGTTGTAAATGAGTACCTTAGAGAATATATTAACCATTCATTCAGAAAGCATCGATTGATTTACATCAACCTTCTTCTATCAAGGAAAGTGAAGCTATCACAGGCATACAGACATACGAATGCATCCACCAGTATGCAATAAAAGAAGAGTTTGTCGCGGAATTGGCATGTGTAAATGGGGGAAATATCAAAAAGTTCTTGAAATTCGAGTGCCAGCTAATCCGTTTGGTTAACCCCGCCTAGAGCTCAACCCTGCGGAATTCCTTTTTCGAGTGAAGTGAAATGGAAAGATACCTTTTCTTTCAATCCGGCCCCTTCAGTCAATGAAAGCCGGTAAGTAAAAGGTCTAGCTTGAATACGCACTCGCTAGTCTTATCAGAAACTGCTCATATCGTTCCCTTGAATGCGTTTTCTCCATGATATCCACGTTGGTAGAGAATTGGGACTTTGTTCTAGACTCATCTGCAGACACAGCACATCAACGTTCCTCCCCAACGAAATGCGGATTAACACTGGCCTGGAATGAAGGCAGACGAAGACCTCTATTAGAACGAACTCCCCTATTTTTGATAATAAACCAACACCAACTCCAACTTCAGAATCATCAGGAGAAGCGGATGCTTAGGATGAACCAGGAAATGGAAGCGAACGGATGCCCAATAAGAAACTACACCAAGACAAGAACTTATAGAGTGACGCGAGCATTGAAAGGAAAACTTGTTTGGGACTTGAGATTTAGTCTCCTTTTTTTCATGGGAGGCTCGCAGAGGAACTAGTGGAAGATATGACCGAATTACTCTTCAAGGGAGATTTCCTTTGGGATTGAAGATGGGGATTAGATCACAACTTCTTCACGTTGTACCATACCGGCGAAAGGAAAAAACACGCAGAATTTCTTTGTGTTAAGCTAATGAAAATAATGATTCTTACTTCAAAATTGTAGAGCAGAGAACATAAGAATCAGGAGAGGGCTGCCACATGTTGACTTTGCGCTTGACCCAGTGAGTAACGTATAATGGGGGATACACTACTAATGTTACGCTCCGGGAAAGAGAACCACAAAAGGAAGTAGAAAAGATTGAAGCTCCTTGCTTCAACTAAAGAAAGTCATAAGTAATGAGAATCTTACTATTCTGTCATTCTAAGTGCCAGCAATCGACGACACAAAAGCCTTCCATTTCGCCTCTCAGAAAGGCCATCTGGACGTGGTCCGTGTGCTCCACTCATCCGGTGCATCGGTCGAAGCGGCAAACAGGAAAGGCATGACCTCGCTCCTGAAAACTTGAAAAATGAAGTCATTTCGACGAATATCTCTGACTGGTGAACCAACTCCACCTGGTGGGCAGTAGCGTACTTCTTTCTTTTTCAGAAATAGAATGTTGATTACTCGATGTTCGCTATGACAGGAATACCGATGCCCGTTAGCTATAATCAACAGGAAGATCCAGCCATCCGTTCAATAACGAAAACCACTCTAGGCTATCTTGGCCTATTCGATTCTAGCGCGGGTTTCGCCAAGAAAAACCCAATCCTTGCAATAGTTTTCTACACATATCTTACTTGATAAGTGGGACCCACCAATCCCGTCTCTCACGTCTTTCTTGTATAAACATACGGATCTACATACACTTTGAGTTACTTGCCAAGCCATCACAAACGGATCGTACTTTCGCAAAGAAGATGTTTGCTGAACCTCTACTCACCCGTGTTTTTTGTGAGCCCGTACTCCGTTTTCTATGTCAAACCAATGAAAATTGAACAGTACTAAGTGATTATTTAATCCATTGTACCTACATTCTCTTATTTCTTCAATGATCCCTTGCCAAAACTGTGGTACCAGGTTGACAGCTAGTACCTCCTTCCTGGGACTTACCCTAGTTGAAAGAGTTGAGTTGTATCACTAGTGGCTGAACATCATACAATTCTTTCTGTGTTGCTTTGCTTTTTTGACTATTCTAACTTCTTCCCGTCCCGAACTTCACATCAAAATACCATGAGCGAATCATATCGCATCCGACTAAGTTCAGTGACTTCCCTATAGGGCCGGAGGCGGTAAGCGGATAAGGAAAGAGAAGCATCGGGAAGCTGCTTATTTGAGGAAATCTCAAAAGTCTAGAAAGACCGGAAGAGGTTTTTGAGCTAGCTAGGCATAGGTCAACAAGTAGTTGTTTCCAAGGGTTTATGAACCTACTCAAGTAGAGGCTTTTGCACCGGAGTAGTGAGTTTCATAGACCTTTTTGAGTATAGTCCTTCACAGAGAGGCTTTCACCGGCTAAGTAGTAGCTTGGCAAGTCAAGTAAGCTAGGCATATGCGTTACGTTGTAAAGTAGGTATAGGTTTTGAGAAATATGCATGCATGGTAGTCGCACCGATTTCTTTCATCACTTTATCTCTCCACCCTTTTACTTAACCTACAAAAAGTCCCCCTTTGTATCTTACGACCCCAATGTTGGAGACAGCGAGTCGGCTTCTAGAACTCCTTCACTATTTCCTCGTAACCAGCATCTCCCTTATAGCGAAGAGTCTGGTCCGGTACCCAGTGAGTAACTACCTTTTGAACTCAGTGAGTAACTACCTTTTTCACTCGTAACATTAGTAGTTACTCGTCTGTTACGCTTTTGAGAGATACACGAACGTAGTGTATCTCTCCAAAAGGAACATTAGTAGTTACTCGTCTGTTACGAACGAAAAGCCTTCTAGGCTTGTTTATTCACTCGCTGCTTCGTCTTTGCCGAAATCTCTTTTCCCTACTCTGTCTACCCATGAAATAGTTACTTGCTTATCTTTTTCTACGAGGACCACCACAATGTTCGTATTTCATTAATGCAGGAGTCTAGCCTGAGATAGATGAGAGAAGGAATGCCTTTTGGATGCTCTAGGCCAGCTAGAATTCCTTAACTAATAGAATAAATAGCCGAGTCAGTATGATAATTTGGTTTTTGAAGCAAGTTTTGACCTCACTCTATGTTTCGTAGGACTTCACAAGTCAATGTTCCTTAGGACTTTTCTTTCTGTTTTTATGTATGTATCAAACCCATTTTCATTATCTTCGCTACAGCCTGAGCCAATAGTGGAATTAGAAGCTCTTCACTATAACGTGTGGTATTCACCGAAATCAAGCCTAAACTACATTCTCTCATTCTAAAAAAGACTAAAGTGAAGGAAGTCGCTCACGCACAAAAGATATGGATGCCTATTAACATTGCTTCTCCCGATCCGTGAGTAGGTAGCGTGAGCAAGGATCTGCCTAGATCTAGTTCATTTTTTCTTTTTGGATGCGCGCTTGCTAACTAAAATCTTCACATGACAGTTGTAGTCATTGAATTTTGATTATGTATGGAACTCAGCCCAATCGATTGGCTACAGTGTGCCCGCCCCGGATACATATATGAGAAAGTGGATGGGGTCTTTGATCAGTTTGTTACTGAATTTCCAAATAATAGATTGAAAGCAAAGAGAGAAGGAAATAAGAGCTAACTCTAGTAGTCAAAACCCAGAAAGCCTTTCCAAAGCTTTCGACAAAAAGAAGAACTCGGCTCCTTGCCTAAACTATGTTTTATCCTTCTTTCAGTTCAGTAGGATATCCCCGCCTAAGGCTTGAGAGTGTCGAGTCACTCTCCTAAGTGTAGGTGTCTCCACACGTGGGTTTAAGGAGTCAATCAATTGAGAAAGTGATTCACACACAATGTGGTCCTATATAAGATTTTGCTGCTAGCTCCAATTACCTACATTCTCTTTATCTTGTCAACGATCGAAGCTCCAAACCGCTCGATTCCGAGAAAAGAATCGATATGCGCGAATTAGCTGAATAAGAAAGAGACCTGACTAAGGGTAAGGGTGTGTCTGTCCCTACTACTATTTATAGCCCTCTTTTCGTTCGTAACATTAGTAGTTACTCACTGGGGAAAAACGACTATGTTCTAAGAACATTGGAATGAGGAGCTCATGCAATCTCAAGAATAGCGGAGTGCCTGAATAAGAAAGAGCGCGATTGAACAAGAAGGCTTTGCAGAGGAGGATTGCCCCCCAGACTGACCTAGTCGTCCTTGACTTGCTTCGGAAAGAAAATACCTAGTACTTGTTTACCTTTCCCTTGCTTGACTCAATTCTATGTCTTTCCCTTCTGTCTTTCTTCTCCCTGCAGCTAACACGGGGTTGGAGACCTGGTTGGAATCTCAGGCGCTCTTGTGGCAAAACAAGGAATCCTAAAGCAAAAGCAGTTATACCTGAGTCAAAGCCAAGATAAACCCTGCAGCTAAGAGTTCCGAGTCTTGTTGCTTTCCTTTACGCTATTGTTCCTAGGAGTTCCCTACTACTCTCTCTCCTTTTCTAGTCGGCTTCAATTTTTGACAAAAGTGAAATCGTTCGTTCTTAGTCAATATCCGCCAAGAATTCTCTCAACAGTGGTTCTTTAATTAGGCAAATCGTTACTCCAGAATTCTCTATTCTTAACAACGTTGCTTTTTCTAGGGAAGGCTGTTTTGACTGTTAGTCTCTTGAATTATGTTCTCTCCTCAATAACGCGGCATGTTGATACTGCTCGTCCCAGATCATTACCCCCCCATTGTAGAGATTGGCGCTCCTGGAAAAAGATTGACATGGTCAAATAAGAGGCAACACCACTTTGGTAAATCGGGGGAATCCATCCAGGTACGAGTTTCATCCATCCTCTTACCAAGCAAGAGTGACTCTCACTGCTCAGATTCAATGTCAGAGTGCCCACTCACTTCAGATACGGAGATGCTAGTAATGATTTATTCACTAAGTCTTAACTTGAAGTAAGTCAATCTGCGGAGCGTCGTCGATGAAAAGAGTTTTCTTCCCTCACTTAAATAAGCCAAAGTCGTCTATCTATTCCTTTCGTCTATTCAATTCGTAAATGCTCCAGAGTAATTCGCCGATGTGCACTCCAAATGGGCCCACTTCTTTCCTTATAGTAATTACCTCAAATACCAGGTCGTCGGAAGGAAGGAAAAAGCGATGCAGCAAAGGAAATTCGCCGCGCAAGTCAAGCAATCCATCCACACGTTTTGAAACCAACCACATAATGAATTAGTTTGGAAATGGCAGCCAAGTCACTCACTGGAAATGCTATCCACTGGCTATAGTGGAATGAACAAGCCAGGAGCAGGTATTCCAATGGGATAAACCCCTTAATTCACAGAGGGATCTCAAGCAAGCAAGTCAACGAGGCATCACTAACTTGATCAAATACTAAAGTGCGGATGGATATTTCAATAATCTCTTTTTCTGGGATTGGGGCCGGCCTACCTAAACTATAACCTAGTGAAAGCGCTTTAGACTTTCTTTATATATAGGTCCTGCCTTTCGGTATAGATAGTGCCGGAGGGTATAGTGTTGGTTCATAGGGTGGAAAGGGCTCTTCCTTGCCTACCTAGCTCAATCTTCACATATCAATACCTTTCGTAGGTAAGCAAGAAAATCGAAATACCCTTCTTTCGTGGGTAAGCAATAACATAAAGAGTACTTTCTGACCATCTAGAAGAGAAGTTTTGAAAAGACCAAGCCTTGGTTGGAAAGAGAATGTCAAGGGTGGAAAAGGGAGAACATTGAATGAGCTTCCACTTTCAGTTCCGTATCTCTGGAGACCATGGACCTTACTAGGATGGTTTACCAAATAGATTTCTCAGCTCATGGAAAAGCTATTAAGAAAAGTAGTGAAGCAATAGCATCTGGAACTGACCACTGCCCGCCCTACTATCTATACTTACTACTAAGGCTCATAGCCAAAGGGCTCTGACTCACAAAGCACGGCTCTGACTCCAAAGGCAAGCAGGATTGAAAAAAAGCAAGACCTGTCTCAACCGATCTTCTTTCTCCTGGAGGGAGTACTGATACAGATCATGAATTTGGAATATTCTTTCGACTTCTTATTCCAGCCAGATCGATCCCCTAAATATGAAAAAAGACATAGGCGATGAAAGCTACAAATTCAAAAGTACGGGCAGGGCTTGAACGAACATTTCACCTCCTCATATTGCTGCTTTTATAGATATCTAATAAGTGGAGCTGAGACCGACCTTCTTAACATCAATCAAAGTGTTGACTCTTCTGCTGCTACAATTCTTCATAATAGACTCTCTATCTAAATAATATAGTCTCACTCCGGGGGGACTCACAGTTAGGTAGGACCTTGGTTGGCGGCTCACTCTTTTAGAAAGCGCCTTAATACACTACCTCCTCCTCGCCTAATACCTTAGGCTGGCACACACTGTATTCCTTAGGCTGAGTATTCCTTTCTCTGTTTACCAAAGTCTTTCTTTCTATCTAACTAAGTGGATGGACGGACTTTTCTTCTTAATATTATGTTGAATGAATAGATCCGCGTTTTCAACCGAGAAATCAATAAGTTCTTCAAGTCATAGGCACGCATGTTAGCATTAAGACTTTTTTGGGGTACGTACGAATAGAATAATGCGAATAGCTGGCACCCGTAGTATAATGAAATAGGCGGTAGTATGTATAAGAGGTTAGGAAAGAAGAAGACGAATGATTGCTTTGCTGAATAGAGTTCACGCTGCCCAGACTCTTCTGTTCTATCTCAAAGAAGAAGTTCTCGGCGCACTTGAGAGTGAAATGAAGGAAAGATGCAGTTAAGCCCGGGAACAAAAGTCATCTAGCTATATGAAAACACACATGCCCTTGAAATCGTATGAGCGTATGAAACATCAAACGGCTATCTCGATTCGGAAATGCGTAGGAAATGAACTCATGAAAAGCCTACTCTTTCATTAGATGCATTTTCTCTTATATAGTGGCACTTCTTTCTTGACTCGAAAGCGTATGACACTTCCACTTCAATACATCAATTTTGCTATCTATGATAATATGCTCCCATGATCTCTTCTGAAGCCTTATCTCCTTGGAATCGTATTTACGCGCCCAGTATCAAGCACGCCGGGTGATGAGGAAAGAAGGGTCTGCTTCCACCCCCTCAAGCCGCGAGCATAAGCTGGTTAATGGGCTTGACACGTATCCAGATTCCATACCCAAATCTACCAGGGATGCCTTTGAATTGGCATGTCGAGGAAATTGCATCTCGTTTTGATACCGACCAAGTGAGTAGTTCTCTCAGATTTCTCGGGAGGGCGCAATCTCGTAGAGCGTTAACTGCCATGGAGTAGTCCCAAAGGGGGCGGCTAAGTGCTCATCAGCTGACGTGCCTTAGCGAGCTGCAATGTATCTCGCATCTGACGATGCAAAGTCTCGGTCGGAACACAAGGGTTTTGTTCACTATCAAGCATCTTAACATGCCTTTCCAAGCTCTACGTCTACACCATTTTCAAATGGATGTGTAACCTTACTTACTTGGAAGCGCACCGACAAGCTCTCCTCACTTTTGACTGAGAATGTATCGTGCGGATAATTCTCTTTGAAAGATGGTACTGAAAAAGGACAATGCTCTCATTTCATCTATCTCAATGAAGGTCAAAGTTGGGTGGAGTCTCATTCTTTCTCCTTTGCAGGGATTTTGATCTTCTCAACCAACCGTCTTAGATAGTATGTTTCGCTTGTGAAGTATGTAGACAATTGAGTTGACCAGTTCTTTTTGACTTTGAAATCGTCTGGAAGTGTGAAAGCTTTTTGGGCTAATGCCGTATTTTTTTGCCTATGTTCAATTCTCATTGAATGTGCCAGGTCTGGCTCTTTTGGAAATAGTAGCAATGGAAAGTGGTTGTGAAACTTTGCTTACAGACATTTTCCCAAAGAGTCCATTCAGTATTGATTCATGGATTCGTTGGGTTAGCAGTATGGTATTTTCTTTGAAGTGCTCACTCAATGTCAAGGTCCAAGCTTTTTTTTCACTACTGCTTATTAATAGAGTGTTGAATACTTCTTATTTCAGTTATTTACTTGTCCAGCAAGGGAAGCACTTACACATATGTATGGTGTGAAGTGGGTGATGCGGTGCTACTGGAGAGAAGGGGAGTGAAGTTTCCATTCTGCAGAAAGAGGAAAGCAACATATACATATTTTGGAAATGGGCTTTTCAAGAGTGACTTTTGAGGGGCCCGCCCTGATGAAAAATAATAATCCCTTTTGACTGTAAGCAAGCTGCCCCACCACACTTGACTTCCTAACCGTGCTTATCTCCTTTTTAATATCAGCTTATCTCTTTCTTCTATAGTCCTTGCGCAACTATTAAAGCGTTGAAGATATGGGAGTTCATCGATTGCATAGGTGGGTGGGCCTATGAAAATATATATGATATAAGTTTTGGTTTTTGAGATAGTTCTTTCTGGACAAGCAATTATGATGCTGTATTTCTTTATTTGAAGATTTCGTATGAATGATCTTGAATTCTGTTTGTCAAACTACACACCAGAGCCAGATCAGTCCAAAAATCACTATTGACCATTGACTCTGCATCAGTTACTGCCTGAACTTTGACAACCTCAGAAGCTTCTTTTGTCGTAGATAGTTCAATTTCGTTGATTGCTTACTCCACAAACTTCATTCAGAATTTATGATAGTTCTTTTTTGACACTACTGACTGAAAGAACAACTACTGCATTTGGGATTGACTGAACACATTTGGCGTAGAAAAAGCAAAGAGTGTGGTACCGTCAAGGCAAGCCAGAACAGCCGGTATATATTCAACTAGTACCGGGTTGAGTCAGCTTGTGAGAAAGAAAGCCCTTAAGATTATAAGCTTATGAGAAGGACCCACCCCGCTGTAGAATAGTCTACGCATTGATTTAGTATTTGAAAGAAGCTTCTTTGAAGTCAGCATGCTAAGAGAAAATAGAGGGACTTCGGTAGTATCTTATTTTCGATTCAACGATAGAGCTAATTCCTTCGCAGGTAGGTATCCATATAACTCTCTTGACTCGGCCTAATTCTAATTGATCATATTCTGTACCTGGATATAGAATCGAATTATGGTTAATATAACTAGAGCAAGGTCTAGGTCACGAGTTAGGCCTTACTCAATATTGGCCTGGCAACAGCACTAAAGCCACTCGATGTAGGTACCCTGAAGCCTAAGCCTAAGGAATAAGGTAAGCTCACTCTTCATACTAGTCTGGAAAAGGAAGTAACCTTTTTCTTAACAGAGTGAACTCCGGCTGGAACAGGGGCCTATAAGACTGATGAAGTAAGGCCGGAATGAGGGCCCGTATTACCAGAATATCTTTCGGTTCCATAATATGGATTTCCCTTCCTTTGGTAGGAATATGACCTATGCTTGCTGTTATTGCAAGACTGGCTTTCGTACTCCACATAGAAGTGCCCTTACATCTACGAAGGATGGAGTTCACGGCAATTTCAACGGAGAACCCGTGTTATTAGGATTCCAGGCAGCAGGGGGTATATAGGGCTTTCACATCAGCCACATCTTGCTCCCGCCCCTTACTACTCGTGAATTGCCCGGGCCTCGGTCCAAACAAACCTACAAAAAGTGAGGATCTCACCCATTCGTACCCCTCTTATACGAATAGGCGTAACTTTCTCTTAATTTGACTATGCTTCACAGCAGAACTTTCTGTTGCACTGTTGTCCTCCTTCAGAAGAGAAGGAGGCATCTCTACATGCAAGGCGGTAGTCGGCACCAGCGAACATGAAGGACGGATGAACTTCCAAGTTGGTCCCTTGTATAAGGTGCGGACAACTCGTAGATGCGTTGGCACCGGGTAGCCAACACTCGCTCTCTGCTGCACAGACTGACTCCCTATGAAGTCTAATCCATTCAATAGGTAAGAAAAGTCATCTTTCGATGAGGCTCAATATTTTGATATGGAAAGGTAAGAATTCCATCAACTTCGAAATCCCCAACCCTTTCGCCATAAGTTGGAGAAGCGATACCAAAACCGGCTACAATGCGACGGGCGCGCGCATCGGATACAATCAAAATACAAAGAATAGAGATTCATTTAAGGTGCCTCATCGACTTCGCTCTTACCGCCTATGTGTTTGAAGCATGGTCACTTATCGAATATGTTAAGCATGCCTTGACACTCCGTAGGACTGATAGAGGGTGGTCTCACAGATAGGGAATTCACTCTGCTTCAGGAAGGCGACAGATATGGAATGATCAACTGGCCGAAGAGCTATAGGATAGGGACAGAAGCGATGGGTAGAGCATGATCCTTTCTCAACCACTGTGCAATGGGATTACTACATAAATCGATTTATCTACTTGTTCCCGACGGGGAAGACACAAGCGTAGCACTCCGATTTCTATACTAGACACACAACCAGACGCAAACTCTATAAACTCGCTCTTTACACTCGTTTCACTAGAGTTCCACTCGCTGGGTTCTGAGCTCGGATGATTCACTAGTACGTAGACATCGTTACAACTACCATTCGCTCGTCAATTAATAGAAACACTCCCAGGTTTGCTCTGAAAACCTGCGAACGTAAGGTCAATTACTATCACCACACTTCCTGTATTAGTGGATTTGGGATCGAATAATCAAATAGATCCTCTATACTGAGATACCTTTCAAAAGACCTTTCCATGTTCCAAGGCTTTTGATTTCTCAAGGAGAGAGCCCTAGCCTTTCTTGAAAGTCGTTATTAGAGATACCAATCACTTTAGAATAGAAAACATTTCACTCCTTTAGCTAAAGTAAGGCGTATTTGAGTTGCTAGAGAGGAATTTCGTTGTGTTGTAGAAAGCGGGCGAGTACTGTTTTTTCAGCTTTTGAAGTGCCTTCCAATGCTTCAGCTGCCTTCTCTTTTGTATAGTTCCAAAAGCACCGTGCACTAGAAAGTATGTCTGGCCATTAAGTTTGAAAACCGGGCGTGCCAAGATCATCTAGCCCATTTATGGATTTCTCGCCTCAAGGACCGGTAGCTGCAATCAAAGCATCTCTTTCGTCGAAAAGGCCTTCCTTTTGACTTCCGCTAGAAATAACGTATTGTGTGCTAGTCTGGACTACTCATTAAGGTAGTATGTATAGAAGCGGATTATCCTGAAAATCTGATACGCAGGAGAAGCTAAAGTGTCAAGATCAGAATTTCCAGTATAATAAGTTGGGTAGACCAGTGCCTAGGCGGGAGAGAGTGACGTTTTTGCACGTACAGAATAGCTCGATGCTGCAGAGAACACCAAAATACGTGCCACGCACCATGAAACACAAAATAAAGCACCACCAGTGCGTGCGTAAACAAAAGTAATTTTCTGCGGCCAAAGATACTCAAAAAGTCGTTATAGGGGACAGAAGGACTACTCTCGTAGCTCTTACCTTTGCGTGTACGATTTGGAAAGCTAGGATTTGACTTCAGACAACAATAGTGTTCTTTACTATCCCAGTGCCTATGAGAAAGGAAAAGAGTGCAGGCACAGAAGCAAGATTGAGTCAAGACAGTCAGAAAGGGATGTCTGATCTCTTATTATCATAGCAGAAAGGCTCTTCGAGGTCAAAGGGGACCTAAGACACATAGATCAGGCGCTACACTAAAAGCACTTCGGAATCCTAGAGGAAAGGTGAAATGCTTGGGGGTAGGGAAAATGCGCTGTAAGGACACCAGTCTCACTCAGGGTAAATAGAAAGGAGAAGACCTTATGAACGTATGCTTGATGCATAGTGAATCTTCCCACAAGGCGGCGAGTCACTCTTACTGGATTTCACTGTTTTCAGTTCTTGCTTTATCAACATTATCGGTATTGCGACACATGTGCACTACATACTTGTAACCGGCTGAATTCAAAAACTCAATCGTTTATGTGCTTTTTTCTACTTGTCTGAAACTTCTTACGTACCCGACTTTCTTTACTGTATTTCGTCGCTAGTGATAAGATTTTCTATTTCATTGGTACTGGTGAGGTTCGTGGTGTTCGTCTGAAAATAGACGGGTTACCAGCTCAATGCCTTCTGGGTGAATCATAGGGCGAGGGGTCGAGTATACTAAACTAATTGGTCGATTGCTCGAGCAAGGGGATGGGCCCACCATGGTGCTTTCTTGATTTTTCAAAGGCGGCAGGTTTTATTGAGAAGCTCAAAGAAGTCGTGCTGCGGTAAGCAGAGAGCACATTCCTTGCTGCTGACAGACTGACTTTGAGGTCGAAGAGTATGCTTGTTACAAGTCTATCTTTTTCTAGTGAGGCCCATCTTGTATATCTATACCGGGGGAAAGCGCTTCGCTTGATAACGGCATTAAGAAAAGAAAGGGAACTTCTACTCAGGCAGGCCCCTTGGTTTAGTAAAGGCATCCCGTAGAACTAATCCTATGGGTTCTCTCATAGAAGTATACCTAAACCACTTTAGGAATGTAAATTCGAGAGATAGATACCGAAAAGGATACGCCCGCTTTTGGGCCAACAAGTGCCCGTTACGATAGTAGTCTTTATTCAGAAGGGCAGGGTGAGATAGGTAGCCCCACCTATGTATGAGAAAGCTAAAGTATACATCATGGCTGTATCTTCCTGAGCGCCCCTCTTATGCAAATTTGCAGGTTTGTTCAAAATCATGGGAACAAATATCAAATCAAAGACTTTGATCTACTCAAAGGTAAGATGGATTGCTTCGCGACATTGGAGACAGAGGTCCCGTGCTTGTATACGCCGGCCGAAAGGGCTACCCATTTCTATGGATTCCTTTTATACTAGAAAAGAGAAGATAGAAGAGGTGTTCAGTATCCAACGTTATAGCTACCTTCTGTTTTTGCTTCGTTCAAATCACCAACTTTGACTTATACACCCCCCACGCAGGCTAGGGTCCATGAATCTCCCTTTATTAAGTCATGGTGAGTAAATGGAGACTACCTGAAAGCAAGGGGGAAGAATCCAAACGAGTCAAAGCTCAAGGAAAGGGCAAACAGACACAGGCTTTCTTCAAACAAAGCAGACTAGGTCATACATAATGAGAATCCGCATGTGGTACCGGCTTTCATCTTCTTGAAATTCAGATCCTTCTAACTTAGTATTCCGTAGATCTTTGCTTTCTTTCTCTCGTATATAAAGCTCATCCGGATCCATAAGAGTATAGTTCTAGTTTTCCTCATATACCTATGCCAATAGCTGTACTTGACCTACGAGTTGTTCTCTAGTGCCAACTTACCTGCTAACCATATTGCTACTCCCCATGTTTCCTAATCGCCAGGTAATGCTTTACCTACATATTGAGACTCTGCTGACCTCAGAAACGAGTGAAACATAACACTACTTTACCGGGGCAGCGTCCCCTACTCTTATCTCCTATGTTTATTAAGCAAGGAAAATCCCAATCCCTATTCTAAGAAATTAACTCATGCATATTCATATCCAGGAAAAACGTTGTCATCTGATCCAAGCAATTACCTATGCCCTCCCTAGCTTCTTTCTGAACTTAATAAACGAATAATAAACAGTAGGTTACCTGTTCCACTGTCAATGTGCCTAGTCAAAATCAAGAACTACCACTTACCCCAGCCCCAAATCATTTCGGCATAGAGGGTGACCCCCTTGCTGGACCTAGCACCCAAGTCTTCCCCTAGTCAAAAACCCTTCGATAGCTTTCAATAGTCGTCTCTTTCATACAACCTTCCCGGGTCTCCACATTGAAAAGGGGGGCCCTCCTCTCCCTGCTTTTTATTATGAAGGATTGGAAGTCGAGTTGTAACTACTAGACTGCTTCGCTTTGGCCCTTAGTTAATATTTCCTTTTTACCTCTAATGCGAGGCATTCGAGTCTCATAAATAAAGACCCATCTTATCCGAGAAAAGTAATGACAGTGGATTTCCCAGTAAGATTAGCATAGATCTGCGTTGTGAACCCCAATGCTAGATAGATACTTGGATTTTGACCTCATCCCGCCTGTCGGAGAATGGAAAACCAGACACAGTTAACAACAAACAAGCTTCTTACTTAACAAAAGAGAAGTGATACTTCCTTAATGCCAGTGAGATTCGGATACTGAGTAGACCTAGCCAGCTTAACAGGATCAGGTCCGCCCTACACAAAGTAAGTTGTCAAACTTCAGCGAGTTCCTACAGAATAAATACTCGCTCTGGCTTGTCCTCACTAAAAAGAATTTCACCGCTGGCTGATTCTTCCTCTTTTATTCTACCGCTTGCCGGTAAAAGCACTTTCGCTCTAGCTCTCTCTTAAAAGAAGCTCTGTCTCTGTCTTCCCAGTTTCTATTCGTTGTTATCCCACTATTTTCTAGTAGCATATAAATTGACTATTTTGATGCGCATACCTCCTCTTTTCTTGCGTAAGACACGGATCTCTTTGAAGCAGAATCGGCAATAGACGCTCTTTACTCTTTTACCAAACTCTATTCTTCTAGATAGTTAGACGCGGAGGATTTTCTCTTTATTATTACCGCAACTTTGTGACTAGAAAGTCAAAGAGGCACGGGAAAGCCCTTCACAGATCGGAGTGCTTCACTCACTGTCAAATACTTTTTCTACTGCGGAGGAGATCGCGCATCTTAATCTTAGAAGGATAGTTTCCCCGGGTGGCTCATTTATCTTTTCAAAAAAGATCTCTGTATATATATAAATAGCCAGAAAGAGGGAATTTCTTTATGAATGAGAAATCTCCATTGTTATATCAAATCCCATTATAAGAAGAAATCCCTGCACTGTCGGAAGGCGGTGGTGCCAGATTGAAGGTTAAGATTAAGAAACCGGTGCTTTTAGGGCAAAAGGGGGCTCAGTAATATAACATTTTAGGGTCTCACTGCGAGCACCATACATAGGTCTGGAGCCAGACATATGATACTCGAAGTTACGTAGCAGAGATAGCAGCATAAACGATGACATGTAGGTGACTACAGGTGCCCAAGGCTAGATGATTGGCAAAATCGCATATGTCAAACTACTGAAATCCACTTTTAGGAGGAAATTCTCTGACATTGGGAGTTGCGCGCCATAAGTGAACTTCCCAAAAAGAAAAGGAACTCCCGTGTAAAAGGTTTCAAAAGAACTTGCTTTACAGGTATTTGGACTAGCCCGGAGAATGTATATTTTTTGATGTGTCGCTCTCCAAAATCCGGAGTACCTTAACTTGCGGTTGCCGCACAAAGCTGGTCACTTTTTTCAGTTATAGCTTGGTCCGCATCTTAAGCTAAAAAACAGGCATGAAACCAGTAGCTACTCCTACTTCAATTGGGGGCTTCTTCTCATTAAGCCACAACACAAAATAATTCCACCCCGACTGTACTAAGGGCCAAGACTCTATCTTTTCCATCTATTCCATCATCCGAAGAATGTTGTTTGCAGCGCACTTATTGTCTACTTGTAGGACAATTCCTACTAGTTGGTTTTATTTAGAATCCCCCTCATGTCTTTAGTACCTAACTCCAAACTCTATTTTGAGGAGAAAAGACGAGGCCTTAGGGCATGAGATTTTTTTCTCAAAACCTTCTTTTTAGGAGATTCCCGGTGTCAGATAGGACGAAGGAGGAAGAAATGGAAAGCTTTACTACTCCGGTTTTGCTTATCAAAAAGTTCTGCTGCTAGTTAGATCAGAACTCGAATGGTTTTTAGCCTGTGCAAAGAGAATCAATGCCTTTGAGAGTAAGGAAGGCCATTTCATAGGGCCCGTCTATCACTCCTATCACATGCCAGATTCCCTAAGGTGAAGACAGAGTCTAACATCTCCGCAGCCGGCCGCTCAAGGTCTAATTGTCCCGCTCGCTTGGCCGGGTATGATTGTGCCCATCTAGACCCCAGCTTTCTATAGCCTTACCTTGGCTCCTCTCTCTTTGCACACCATCTTGAACCAAAAAAAGTTTGGAGAAGTAATCCAGTGTCCCAGGCTGATGCTTTGATTTCATCCCTGCATTCCTACCAGTGAATCTTCCCTCTTGCTCTTTCTGCTCGTGATGTAGAAAGACATGGAAGCAATGAAAAAAGTGTTCGTATTAGCATTACCCGGGGGAGTTCCCGCCCATCCTCTTATGAGGTGGCTCCTTCTCTCTTTATCCGCTTTTTCCTCAAGAAGAGAAAAGAGCCTGAAGGAAGAAACTTTCCCATGATAGAGAGTTGGCCCGATTCCATGCTTTGATTAGCATTCAGTACGTAACAAGAGATTCTTTCACGATAGAGAAGAGTACATATAATGTATACGAAAAAATCTTGCGTTCCGCTATTGTCTTCCTTTAGAAAAACTTGGCACTCGAGACCAGAGGAGAAGGAAGAAGCAGATAGCAGAAATAGGGAAAAGGGCCTATGTACGCGCAGACAGAAAGTAAGTGCAATCTTACCCCCCTCAGTAGTAATCTGGCTCTGTCTCCATTTCAGTATGTTCATTCTTATCCTACATCACATGCTTTTTCCAACTACTACTGAGAATGTATAAATATCTTGCCTGTCTCGGTTATAAGCTTATTACCGGTGTCAATATTACATAATAGAAAATGGTTCTTTAGTGGGATGTCAAAGCTATATTCTTTGTCTTTCAGGAGGATAACAATGTTGAAGGATTTCTACCAGGCAAAGCCCTGAAGAAAGGGCGATAGATAGGATGTCTTTCTCACCATGCTAGCAAAGACGAGGGAAAGGCTAGGGAGGGGTGATAGCTGCTATGGTAAAAGAACAAGCATAAAAGAAGCCGAAATAAATGGGTGTTCGGAGCTGCATTACCGGATTGCCTTCCCTGGCTTGCTTCCAGACTCTATTTCTCTTGGTGAATGCTAACACTCTCCGCTTAGGTTTCGACTACATTCCCTTCTTTCTATCTTTCTCTGAATAATAGAATTGAGGACCCAACGACTGCCCAGCCGAGTTCCAGAATTCTAGGATTTCAATAAACAGACCTACTTGCTTTGATTTGAAAGCGCCATACTATTATCATTCCTTTTTTTATCCCACTTATCCTCATGTGACTACCCTTCCAACATTTCTTTTTTGTGAGACGGTTTTCATATACCAATCCAACCTCCTATTCACTCTGTCTTCGTCTTATCTGAAAAGCTAGCCGAGTCGTTCCCCAGAGCGAAAAAGATCAACGAGCTGTAGATATTAGACAAGAAATTGGCTTTGCAGCAGGCATACTCTTCTTATCAGTGCCCACCCAGCCCCTGAAGTTTCTGTTTTCGGAAAACATTTGATTCGGGCAATGGCAAGGGCAAGTCAAATTGAATATGCTGAACACTTTCAATTCGAAATGCAATGGGGCTGACGCTTCTTCTAAGTCATGACAAAAGTAACTTCTTGCACTAAGGCGCAAGGTTTTAGAATCCACATGGGGAAGGGAATGAGCGAGTGAATAACGAGGAGCGAAGCCTGTACAAAAAGAGACTCTATTGTAGATAATATGTAAGCAGAAAAACTCGAGTAGAACTATTTGCTTAAAAGAGCCTGAGAGCGAAAGAACTGGCAAAGCCGAAGGAAACCAAGGCTTCAGTCATGGATAGGCATATCATATGGAAGCGAGAGGTGAAGCGCATCAGTACAATTGTCAATGAAGGACAGAAAAGGGAATCACGGGCTTTTCGTTCGTAACTACTAATGTGTAGAACAAAAAGGAGTCCTGAGCACTTCAATATATTTCAAAGTGAGTTTACTTGTATCATAATAAAAAACTAACATGCAATGAATAATAACAGATAACAAAGACCTATATTAAATCAATGAATTCCAAAATTGGACATACCCTTGGACCATTGTCTTGCCAATTACAGGGTCCTGCACCTGCAATGACCAAGCAGAAAAGCTCATCAAATTGATTTCAATAAATCGAAAAAGATTAAGTCCTTATTTCCAGAATATTCTTGATTCTGGTCAATGGTACATGCACTCACTTAATGATAGTTATATAATGTACCTACGAACAAGGAAATACACTTCATAGATAGAACGGTATGGTTCACGCCGGTATGCTAAACGCTTTTTCCATTAGTAACAAACATCATCGCGTGAAATCGGACTATACCAACACTAATCTACAATTCAGAACTCAGAAGTATAAAGCAAATTCGGGGACATGAATCGGGTTTGACCAGGCATCAAATGGCTCGGTAGGAACTGTTGAGTACCTTTTCCTGGACAAGCTCACTTGCGCTCTGCGAAATGCTTCTATGAGTTCAGAACACAAGTCTTTTTTGTGTCAAATTCCTTGCTTGGAGTAAAGTAATTCCCAGGTGAATGATGTATGTCTTTCCTCTTGTCAGTATTCAAGTAAGTCTCATTTACTACACTATGGGGATTCCTTTCTTCATCCAAAACAATAGACTGCCGCCTTTACTTCACCGAATCCTCTGAACTGGACAAGGCCGGAAAAGAAGGCGCGTAAGTTACAGTTCTAGAACAAGGATTGGAAGGAAGGACTTCTTGGAGAAAGATTGCTTGTCGGCGTACTTTTTCTTTTTTGCTAGTGAAACGACTTACCGTTTTTTCTTTTATAAAAGACCGGTGCCTACCTCGCTATACCTACTATTCTATGGCCTTATCTTTCTTGCCAAGAATGTGCTTGCGCCAGTGTATCTTTCGGGTGGGTATGAAGCCTAGACAAGTAGAAGGGAAGAGAGTAGCGAGTTTACGAGCGAGTGCTCTGCTCTATCATTTATTGCCAGAAAAGTCAAGAATAAGGGAGAAAGACCTATTCTTTAGAATAGAGACCCCCTCTTGTATAGCCAAAAAGCAAGAATTGATTCTAGCCAAAGCATCCTGAAGAAAAGAAGAAATTGAGAGTTGTCTAAGTACATTGAAAGATCTCAAGCGGGGTCTTTCTAGTTTAGGGGCGGCAGAGGAGGAGGCATCTTGTGTTATTGGCATGATAGGCAGTGTACGTCAGAAACCTCTTTTCAAAGGTTACCTGACTTGGGGTTAGCTACACGGAGCATCTCCTTCTTACCCTTCGGGTGGTCACAGGGAAGCTCTCTAATAGATCACTTAAGACAAAGGAAATTCACTACAGCACAGGACTGAAACTTCAGAATACGAACCAAGGCCGCTAAGGAGCAGCCCGGCAACTATGTTCCTCAGTAGGAGAAGACTCGCAAGCGGATACCTTCGTTCGGTCATAAGGCACGAACTTCACTGCCCTAGCGGGAATCGGTAACATCCGTAGCCTGAAGAGCTGGGAAGACATTATGAAAAAGAGAATGGGCCTCACGCGACCTTCATGCATTACTCCCTTGCCTAATTTAGAGATTCAACCGTCAAGGAGTCAGAACTCTATTCACTACATACATTATATTCTAATTCTAAGAGAAGATAAAGACTCACTCATGAACTTAGGTTTATACCCGAAAGTGGATTTGAGAAGAATCAATCTATTTGCAAATGCAGAGAATATAGACGAGATAAAAAGAAACTATTGAACTAGAATGCAAAAAGCATAGGACGAAAGAAGACGCAGCTATAGATAGGCAAATACCGACTACTTTAGCATATGTAGTGAAGCATGGAGGCGCGCAGCGATAAACGACTAGTCAGATTGGTTGACTTACCTCATTACGGATGACTTTCACTCTATTACTCGATCGTGCACCTGTCGTGTGACCCCTTGGTAAAAAGCAATGTCTTGCGCGAACCCACCTAGAAGAGCTCTCTCTTCTAAAGCATTACACGACACTCGGGCGGAGGAAATCTCTGAAAAGGACGAAAGAATGCAAAGCATGTGACCGAAACTGACGATTGAGGAGTCGGCACAGGTGACCAGCTTTCACGTGAGCAATTCTGAAAGGAAGAGCTGGGCAAGCCATGGCAGTTCTATTTCGGGGATCTACATAAACGGATCTGGTCCGACCTTCGGCCTCTAATTGGTGAAGGTGATGAAGAGGCCAATGATAGGTACCCTCTTGACTCTTGAAAGACTAATTTCCTTTCCCTCTTCTAAATAGTCACTGAATGGAATTTCGCTTTTTGCTGCGCCCTAGATTATCAAACCATTCTTTGGGATCAATGCCTACTTATCGGCTAGGGCCTACTTTTCCGGAACTGAAAGGGTGACTTGCCTATAGCGAATCTCTATTCCTAGCTTGACTTTACTACTGCCCGGAACTCCTATTTTCGAGTAATTCCGACATTCCTGCATTGCGAGCTTCTACACTACGCCCTTTCCGTTGCTTTCAGGCACCTGTAACTCCAACTTCAATGCCAGTCAAGTCAGATTTGCTTGCATTCCTCTCGGCGATTACCTATTACTTCCCAATCCATTACTAGGTCATACCAACCATAGTCTTACAGAATAAGTTAGTTAGAAGGGAACCGGAATTAGATACCAAGGAAGTTCGTGACCGAGTGACTGTAGCCAAGTTTGTCCAGATGAAGTTCATTGCTGGATTTAGTTCCGATGCGGTATTTGTGCACAAAAGAATAAACATCGTATTCGCCGATTGACAGGGTTCTGTTATGCTCCTTACCGCTGCGCGCCTCATTTTTGCTAGAATCAATATTCGCTGTTATTGGAGTTTATTTACATCTTCTTATTCTCTATTCGAGTTACATCTTAGCTGTCTCCTTGTTAGATCCAATCGGTATCTGACAGATCTGGTATCAGAGCCGGTTACAATCGGTGGCCAATAGTAGAAAGCCCAGTGAAAGATGGTTGATGCTACACGCCAACAAACGCAGATGAATCAGCTCAAGGAAGAGAAAGTGAAAATGAATCAGAGGAATCGATGGATCACGTGTTTGCAACTTGCGAGTTTTATGAGGCAATTTTGCTGGATTTTCTGATTGGGCATTCTTGGCAACTCGAAGGGGGCTCGGGCAAAGAATTGCTAAAGGAAAATGCTTCTAACCCAATTTCACAGCTCTTCCTGAATAAGACTGATCGACTATGCCCTACCAAGCGAACTTAGTGTCCAGTTCTTCAGAGCTCCATAGAAGCCTCTGCTTGGAAGGATGTCCGGTTCCGTTCCATCTTGTCGTAAGCTCACATCATCCGTGCTCTATAAAGCTCTCAACTTTGCTGTGCTTCGTAGAGTGCGTCAACAAGTGTCAGTTGGACTTGCTCATCCACTGTTATTCCCTCTTGTACTGCTTTTTTCCCGCTGTACCTCTACTTCATTCTATGTGTGCAAAAACGCCTAATACTAAAGAATAAGGTGTTTCAGGCAGTATGTGTTGGGGCGGTATACGATGTGACGCCTCCCCGGATTACGCCAAGCGGTTCACCGGGGTTACCAACGGAACGCTTGGAAAGGGGGTATGCCCTTCCTTCATCGGTTCAATTCAGGTTCGTTCCAAGACTGATATGAGAATAGAACAAATGAAAGACAAAAGAGAGAAGTAAAGAAATCGAAGAAAGCTAGCTGTTGTTCCTCCAATGCCTTACTTATTGCTGTGACAGAGTCATCTTGCTCTCTAATTGAGTAGCTGTCTATTCCGGGCAATGGTACCAGTAGAGATTCATAAATATGGCACAAAAAGGTTAACTAAGTCAAATAAAAAGCAGTCGTCTCAGGACCTAACGAAGGAATTCAAGCCATGTAGGCATAAATGAGCAAATCAATCACGAGTAAGGGAAGCCATCCCTTCCTCTGAAAAGGGATCGAGAAGTGTGCGCCCAATCGTGCCTTATTGGCTTTGCCCGGGCCGGGCACCTTACACCTTAGATCCCTCCAAGTCTACAATCCCACAGAGGTGGGAATGAATAATAGGTAAGATAGGAAATGAATGAGAGAAAGGTAAGGCGGGAAAGTACTATGCTGAACACACCGGAAATAGTAAACTTTCAAGCTGTACCAACTTACTAGCACTGGACTACTACTCGAAACACTAGCTCTGGTCGAAACAACTGTCCTACTGTCCCTTTCGTTCCATAACATTGGCCTAAAAAGTCTATATTCTCCTCGTTCCTACTCCAATCTGAGCTGTGTGAACATTCCATGCTCAATATGCCGAGTCAGTCTAATGTCCAACCGATTCCTAGTTCCACATCCTCTAGAGCAAGGATCCCCCTCAGTAAGTAGGCCACAAGCTGCGCCTTCTTTCATCGAGTTACCCTTTTTTTCCTGCACCAAAGCAGCTACAACCTCCCTATGCCAAGTGACCCGGGGTCCTACCCCATACCATACCCTTTTTGAATCTCCTAGAATTGCTAATTACCATTCCCAGGCTAGACCAATTCAAAGAAGCTCCATTCATACCGTTTGATTGATTTTTGACATTAGAAACCTAGTTCAAGGCGCCGCATCTCAGCCCTTCTCAATAGAATAATCCATGTGCCTTTGTCCCGAACGGAGTATCTTCACCGATAATCCATAAACTCATATAGTAACTGTCTCATATTACTGTCAATATGGGTAGTAGTATATCACTACTGCATTCCTACCTCTTCAATGACATATGCTTTAACACATGGAGGTTGTTCTACAAAGGTTGTTCGACAAAAGGTGCGAAGTAGACAGAAAGTCCCAAGAGATAGGAAAAAGGACCTCTTGCTCCTTCACTCGCTGCTAGTTAGTCTATGGCATCGTAGTTTGATCACAAGCTCGTAACTAACCAGAATAATATATATATATGATAATGAGAAAAAAGTACAATAATCAAAAAACAAGCAACGATGGAGTAACAAATCACCGACGGTAGGCAGCAGATAGCTTGGACAAAACACCGACATATATTCTATTTCGAAAATGGAGGGACATGCTTCATTAACCGGGCCCTTTCATTAGAAAGACCGAATGCCAGCCATTACTAGCTCAGCCGTCAAGGTCTCTTCAAAAAGTCTGACACTACTCACCTGAGCATTTGCTTCCTTCAGCCCAACAACGAAACCTTAGGACCTTGCTGTGCGACTCACTTGACATTTTCACAATACTCTAATCCCTTGCTTGAATAGCGGAATAGAGGGTGGTAGTCCCCATCTCACCATAGCAGATCGAATCTCGGTACAAAGGGTGCATCGGCAGGATCCAGGTATCCTTTCGCTTGTCCCTTCTTACAAGGGTGCGCTCCATCATACGGAGTCCCCCTATTTTATGGTCAGAGTTACTCTTTCTTATACTAGAGTAAAGTAGTAGCTCCACCTTTAGTTAGCTAGCTATGAATCCACCATTCGTAACGCT
>CM050400.1:34844777-34879785 GCA_027562975.1 Rhynchospora breviuscula | reverse complement strand
TTGATTCTTTAATAGTCTAGATAGCTTCTTTTCCTTGCTTTGCTTTAAATGCTTTCAGATCATCCGGCTTAATAATTCGGGCATTCTAAATCCACAATAGATCAAAATACCTGGTAGGCCCCGTAAGAAGAAGAAGAAGAGGAGAGAGAAATACCAACGAAGCAAGGGGGGGCAGGTAGCATCATCCCCGTAAGAAGAAGAGGGATATGCTGCGGACGAAGGAGGCGATGGAAGCTCCAGGGACACCGGCTCCTACTGGTATACTAAAAGCCGAATCCAGACAATAATAAGAAATTCCAATATCGTATCCCTAGAAGAAGTAAGAGAGCGACTCCCTGAATGGGAACAAGACACACTCAAAAACAGACACTATTGTAGAGTTTCATGAAGAAGAAAAAGAAGTCAATATCAGAGTAGGTGTGAACTAGAGGTATGAGAGGGGATAGATCATGAATGGTGTGCCCTGGTTTTTTTGTTTGAGTAAATACCAAGCTGCCTTGCGAATAGCCTCATGCTGCTTACAAATAAGGCTGGTCTATTACCCGACCTGGGTTCCAAATCAATCACAGGCCGCTAAGGCGCGCAGCGTTTGTGTTGTAATGTACGTGTCATCTGTGACAGATAGAAATGTGTTTGTTGTAAAAACACTCCATTAGGAAGGGTACTCTGCTTGTAATGTCTTTTGCTTACAGGAGACGAAATGGAATGCCCGCCCGCGCTAACTTCCTCTAACAACGTCACCTTCCTTATACTTCTGGGTTCTCCTTCTTGCGTACTAACGTATACGGCCCGCCCCATAGATGATGCCAAAAAACCGGACTTCTTACAAGAGCTTATGCAAATACGTGCCTCTTCCACCCGAACCCCAATTTGGAAGCGGGAGTTTGGTTTGGCCAAAGAGACAACGGGATGCCGACTCTCAAAGAGATGGGTTAACTCACACATCTCATGAGCTTGGTGTTGTCCTCTCTTTTCTTTGGCGCAGAAAGATTCCCGTGCTACAGCGCTATTTCAGGACCTGGACCGATACATTAGATCTCAGATCTAAGGGTTACGCCCCGATCTCGCTCGGTGAACAGAGAAAGATAGAGTTGCAGACGGCAGTAGGCTTTCTTATATAACAGAAGGAGGACGACCAGCTCACGATCCATATTCCAGGGGAGCCGCCAAAGATTGGTTCGAATCCAATTCGTGTTGCAACGAAGTAAATCGTCATGTGTGTGATACATGATACGTCACATTAGAAAAGGGCACCGGGCGCGGCCTCAGCTGAAATGACCATTACGAGTGCAAGAAGACTATCTCAATTTAGAAGCAATTGAGCTTTGCTGTCAACTAACTGATTAATTAATAATTAATTACGTGACTTATGTCAGGTGGGAAGGCTCTTCTCACTCACTTTAGTAGAGTTCCGCTCTTATCATTCATACGGTAAGATTGAGTCTGGGGTTCGCTGTTACAACTTACGTTCCGAGGCTATGCTTCTTTGAAGTCGGAGATCTGCTTTTTTCGCTGGCTCTAAACAGGAAAGTCTAGCTGTTCTAAACACGAGAGTCTGCAGGTACCTCATCTGGCTAGCTATCTCTTCCCAACTGGCTTACTCTACTTCCCTTCGCACTCTTGTCTGCCTTCCACTGTTCAAAGTAACCCTGTGAAAGCTTCGCCCTTACTCTCCGAGTGGAGCTTATATGAATTTTGGGAGGGTACCCCTCTTCTCTGGAGCTGAACATCCTCACCGCTGAACGAACTGCAAAAACTCTAGTGAAAGACACTCCGCCTCATAGGCTCTCTCTGGTGCACTCACCTTCCAGCAATCAAACTCCAAGCGTGCTAACGCTTTAGTCGCGCTAGTGTGCTCAATCCGGCAGCTTGTTCGGTTGACTCCCTTCCAAAGAAGTGCCTTCTTCTTATGTACTTATTATGCTCCTGAATGGTCCACTTTGGCAATAGAAAAGACCGACATGAAATATAGGGGCATTGCCGTCAGAACCGAGTGAACTAGGACCAATCTGACCCAGTCTCGAGCATATTGGCCTTCCAACCGGCTCCCAGCAACTCTGTGTATTCAATTTGTATACTCTTTCTTTGCCCCCAACCCAAAAGGTCCCCCCACATACTAGTCCGAAGAAAGGAAGACCTTAAAGGCTGAGTGAGAATGCTGCATACTCATATTGAACCTAATTAGCAAGGTGAACGTTCGGTATAGTCACCAAAGGAAGGCGCGAAGCGATTCCATCGTGTTTTTGCTAAAGCTTAAACGATCCTAGTCAAGCAAATGAAAAAGTCCATAATAGAAGAAGACATCCAAGGCCCTGTTTAACAGCTTAATGTTGAAAAAAAGAGATTATCCCTTCCCCTTTACGATCGCGAGAACTAGAATGCAAGCCGGAGTGTCAAATAGTCCAATCCTGACTTTCCTTCAAGGCGAGAACTATGACTATTCTGGAGTTCCAGTGCTGCCGTACCACTTGCATTGGCAATTGCTTCATAGCCTGCTCTCCTACCTCTGGCTGGATAAGAAGTACTCTCAATCTGTGCCTAACCTAGTACTAGATCGCAGAATGATGACTAATCACAGAAATTCTCGTAATTCTTTCTCTTTGAATTTTCTAATAATTGATCGATTTAGTTCCGCGAGATGAGCTAGACTATTCCTTTAGGGCTAGGAGTGGATTGCATAAGAAAAAGAAGAGGTAGGCAGTAGTAAATAAAAGAGAATCAATCCTAAGTCAAGAATGAATTGAATAAGTTAGGGGCTTTGCCTTGATTGCTTGTCCTAAGCCTGTAACGAAGCTCAGCCATAACCTCTATCCCTGGTTAGTATGCTAGTATTTCTCTATTCCTCGTTCCTTGCTCCATTCCCCGCTTTTTTTGAGTTGAAGCTTTACTTAATCTCCTTCAATCCAAAGTCCAATCAAAAAAATATACCTGCGAGCTTCAAAAACTACGTGAAAAGAAATATTAACTAACGCTGCGCGCCTCAAAGACTACAATGCATAAATGCAAAGAAAAAAAATCTTTGTTGCACGGATCTTGCAGTTCACAGAGGTCAAGTATAAGGTACTTTTCTTAGGTTTCACTAGTACAAGCGAGAAGTACATACTTAATGGCATATCCGGCTCTGCTAGCCCAGGTTCAGTTGTAGCTCTGATGGGTGGCTGCGGAAAAACAAGTCTTCTTGGCATACTTGTTGGAAGAATAAGCAATAATGTGGTCGAAGGTTCAATCACCTACAACGATGAGATCAAAAACAAATCTCTAAAGCGCATCACTTATATCTATTATGTATTCTTTATTCTCTTTAAGCTATGGGCATATAATGTCATTTGACTCATCTAATTTCTATTTCTAAGTAACTGAACACTAGCTATGCCTCGCAGGTCAAACTTCTACTCATTCATTTGGTTGGAGTATTTGGCATGTCAAGGTTTGCTAGGCTACGGTTTCGTTTTCAAGGTAGATGCACCGGAATAGGAATATAGGAAGCAAATGCCGAGTAAGCAAAGAAAGGTTTATGTATGCCCCAGTAATAGATCAGGTCAAAAGGAAAGGGGATAGTAGTCTTTCACAATAGCACAGCTTTCTTAGGATGGTATTGAAGTAGTTTCGAAAAGGTTGGTTATATTATGTATACAAAGGTAATTAATAGGTTGAAGCAAGATGATAGGCAAAAATCTCATATATATTGTCAAGTCTTTTTCTTTGTCTTATTTCCTCGTTCAGTGGTCGGTCTAGGTAGGGTGAAGTTCAATCAGCACATCAAAAATAGGGGAGAGTTTCCCTGGAATAAAAGCTGCCTGACTGAAACCAAACTAGAAAAGGTGAATGTATTTATGAAAAAGAATCTTTTAGGTAAGCAACGGCTTTTGTTGGGAGAGATACGCTTTTGACGGTGTTGGTTAGAGCGAATAGGGTTTTTCTATCTATTAAGTAGAAAGCGATTTTCCATCACTCTATCTACGATATTCCAGAAAGTATGTCGGTAGAAACGATCGTACTTTTCCATCACTCATATTTCATAAACTTACGGGAATTTCCTTCATGGAGGCGAGTCATGCAAATGTCATCCATTTTGGGAGTGATTCAGAAGAAAAGAATTCTTTTTCCCTAAAGAAGAAGATGAAGTCATGGCTGAAGTGGAAAAAGCGGAGTGCCAAGTGAATTTGCGTTCTGGGACATCTATTCCCGAGCGACAACCTCCAAAGAAAAATGAAAAAGATCAAAGAAAAGGCCAAAAATCCAGGCGTTTGCGCCCCCAGAAGCAAGTGATACGCCAAAATTCACCACGGGGCGAAACCAATGTGGTGGCCCACCTTCGCCAAATTCCAGCGTTATTTAGTGGTGTGTTCGATGCGCTGATGATGTCGCAGGAATTGCGCGACGTATTAGTCTACGCGCTCCAAAACCCATGACCAATTTTGTTCGTACTTTTGCCGAAAGAAACATGCAAGAAGCTCTATATGTGAGCCGCATGGCATCCCTCTCTTTCACCGATGATGATCTATTGGTGGGCACAGCCGAGCATAATTGACCGTTGTATGTGACGGGAGAATGTGATAATAGGAGGCTCAACCGTATCCTCGACCCGGGGCAATCAATATACTGCCGTTTCAGACCTTGAAAGACCTTACTATCAACATGAAAGACCTGTCGAATGAGAAAATATCTATTTTTTGCTTTCATCAGAATTCTCACAGAGCCTTGGGGCTTGAACCCTACCGCTCCGATTCGGGCGTATAAACACCCAAGCGAATTCTACGTAATTGATGCCGAAACCTCATAGAAAGCCTTGCTAGGACGACCGACCTTGGCTACATGAAAATTCTGTGATCCCGTCGACTCTCCATCAATGCATGAAATATGTCAAAGATGGTGAGCAACGAAGGATAAACGGCGATGTACACCCTTTTGGAGTACACGAGGTGGGTCTCAGTGATGCTCAATATTTTCTAAGTCCACCCCGAAAAAGTATGCCATCCACGCAAGCAAAAGCGGGTAAGGCCGTAAAGTTTGCAAAGCCGTCGGTCCGGGCAGTGATACCGAGTCATCGGCGGATGAAGACGCCGGGGGCAAAGCGACACCTGAAAGAAATTCCGACACTAGGACGATATGTCACGTCCAATCCACCTTGGTAGTAGAGAGAGTGCCAGAAAAGCACCGTCAAGACCTCGCACCGAGGGAAGTCAAGAAAGTTCAAGAACTCCATACATTCTTTGTCCCTCAAAAAAGGAGAATATGTTGAAGGTAAAGAGGTTGTGCATAAAGGCATCCTCTTTTCTGGGGTCGAAGAAGGGGGATCCTAGAGAAAGGGGTAGGATACACTATAGTGAAGCATAAAAATAACTGAAATGTGCCATTGCCTGGGAACAAAGAACTCTGCAGCTGCGACATCCACTTGTTGACTAGTGTCAAGGTCAAAGTTTCGCGGGTCAATGCATGTTTGATTTACCTTACTTTGAGAATATACTACGGGCTTTTTGCTGCTCAAGTCTGATCGATCCCATGTTCTTTTTTATATCTTTGGTCTGGGTAGCATTGAGTCAGAATCGAAGCACTTCTACTTACTAGATGGATTGGTATGGCGAGAGTAACGAGCTTAAAGAAGGAAGAAGGGTAAGGACGAAGAGGAAGGTCTTGAAAAGGTACCCCTCTTTTATCACCCAGAATGAACTTTCCCGAAGAAGAGCGGAGTGAAAATCCTTCCTTTTTCCCCTTCTTACTCAGTTTTCGGGAAAGAGAGAGCAGACCAATGATGGCAAGCTGCCAGTTAGAGATCTTGAGTTGATGATCTCCATCCGGTCTGGTATTATAACATTTAGCCAGAGCTAGGCCCACCCTAGTTCGCCTTGAAGCCAACCCCGTACTCCTGCCTCGGTCTTAGTTCTACTACTCCCCCCGGATTTACCTTGTTTAGGGAAGTAGCTCATTAGCAGGCGTCTACCGCTTGCTTGAACTTGCCAATCGATGCCTTCTTGTCGTAAGGTATAGAAAGCAGCCTTTATAGCCAAAGTTGAGGCCAGGTATGGGATGCGAAAAGCTAGTCTATCACGGTCCGGTCCAACAGAGAAAGCTATGGAATCTAACCAGAGTTCTTCCACGAGGAGGTTGGGAGGGGTGAGCGATAGATAGCGATGGTTTAGACGAAGTGTGAGCTAATAAAATAAGTAGAGTTGAGAGTATGGGGGAGCGAAGCTTGATAAGGTAAGTTGCCTTATTTCAGAGTCAGGGCTCTGGAGACTGCAACCGGGCAAGTGTATCGGGGACAGGGGGCGAAATGCCGTCTTCCCGGCTGAAGCAGAGACCGAACAAATTGCACAGGAGAGAGTGGCCTCGGAAGACTATGCGAGCAAAAAATGAAGCTTATTTTATTAAGCCCGGGGTGTCCCTAACGAAGCCGGATGCACTGTGGGTTCATATTTTGAGAAGTAAGTATGTCGGGAATGGAATGCGGGGGAGTACGAGGGGTAAATATAGGCACAATGGCGTGGAATCGTATCGGTGTGGGGAAAAGCGAAGAGGGGAAGGAGAGAATCACTACACTATGACGGCTAGATGTACTCGGCACTGTGGCACCGATACTAAAAGTGGAACAAGACTTTGTGGATTCTCTAGATTCGGCACTCAAAAACCTAATTAGAGATCGACTTTAGCCTAATATGAGAAATTGAGTTCTATCACTGAGAGATCTACTTCTTGAAAGAGCTTCTGGAAAGGTGAAAACACCTTCACTTCAGGAAAGATGCGCCGCTATCTACTTTGACCATGCATAAAGTAGAGAGTAGGTTTTGACTCAATCATCAAAAGCACCGACGCACTACTTTTATATGGCACAACTTCAATACAGTACCGGCACTACTACTGAATATTGGTCTAAATTCTACATCAATGGTATAAAGATCAATGGGTCTCACTACATCAATCAACTTAGTAGTAACTCCCCCCCGCCCATAAGATGGTAGGGCCCGATAACTATTTGACTCTGACTCTTGACTTGATCTTCTCATGGAGATAATTAAGTAACTCTGACGCCGTCTTTACGTCATAAAAAGAAGAAAAATCTACCATGCTTCTATTCCAATATTCTATGTACCAATATTAAGCATCCTACTAATATCTTTGAGAGCATAATCCCTAGGGGACGACCCTAGGATGAGGTAAAGAGCAGAATCCCGACCCCCGGGGGCCCCCGCAGGTACACCCCCCCAAAAATTAGTGATGATAATACCAAAATCCTCTATTTGTCTAGTATTGGCTAAGCCCTCGAGACCCTTTAGACAAAAAAGTTTTGACTCCACTATCAGAAAGAATACTCTTCGATCCCCACTATCAGAAAGAGACCCTTCGGGTGCCTTCGTTCTTATCTACACTTCGATTTAGAATTGACTGAGCGGAAATATTAAGCAAGTTACTCTCTTTTCAGACGGATTATCACTACAATACTTTAGACGACGTCCTGATGCTTTCTATTCTTTTCCAATGATTACAATTTCTTTTCCTTTATCTATCAGCAAAGTAGTATATCCGTCTATATTGGCTTTGACTCTTATACATAGCAAAGTTCCTATTCAAAGGGGAGAATCCATCACTTGGCCACTAAAAAAAGAAAGGGGGGTGGAGAGGTAACACTTATTTCTTTCTAAAATAGAGGGCCTATTCCCTCGACGAAACAAAGGGGCTTGCGCGGAAGGGCTGAAAGAAATCGATCTACCCACAATTAGCCTCATCGAGAGAGTGTATCAAGCCTATTATGTTTCGTGGCCACCTGGAGGATTCTTTTGATATTATAGGAATGAGTAAGCTACTTTATAGATCTTAGACAAGAAATGAGAATTGGAAGGTAAGCTATAGTTGAACAAGGGAGGCCGACATCCTTTCGATATTATTTGAAAGAATAGAAGGCAAGGTAAGAGCTAGTTATCCACTCCAATTTACAAACCTTCCCCCACATTAAAGTCTGATTAGATGTGCCAGTTTATACGGAAGACATGCGTATTATTAACCAAAAATTCTACTTATTATAGATCTCCATTCTACGACTGCCCTTTCTCCTATCTGAAATATAGCCATTCCTATCGTAAAATACCAATTCAGAGATTGGATGCGCAAAAGAAAGAGATGATCAATCAGACGAGAGTTTCAAGCTCTTTCCATCCTGTTGAAACCAAACAAAGCACTTCTAGGGAATAGTTTCTTAACGTCATAGAAGCATCAGCTCACCTCTACCACTAGTGCCGGATCAACTGATAAGCATAAGACCTAGAAGAAAATTCTCCAGAATCAAAAACAAAAAAAAGGGCACCATACCTTAGTCACCTCAAAACTCCGTCTCAGATATCTGTCGTAGACTTCCAAATGCCTCTGTCTTACTCGTGGAATTGCCATGCCCCACCACCCAATCAATCGGTTCATCATGAAGCATGTCCATGTCTTCTTGCGTCTAAGAGATCAAAGACACGGGCTTGATTCTCAAGTCTTGGAGCGGGTTCCTTTAATTAAGGGGTTTAACGGAAAGTATCAATAGAAAATTGATAGTAGAAGAAGTGTACTAGTTGACTTTAACGGCTTGGGCAATTAGTGAAAAAGGTTAGTTATTAGTTAGCCGTCTTAGGTGGGGTTCCTTTTAATTAAGCTGGAAAAAAAGGTTGGCTATCTCCAGGCTTTTCGTTCGTAACAGACGAGTAACTACTAATGTTACGAGTGAAAAAGGTAGTTACTCACTGGGTAAAGTGTGGTTGATATGTGGGGTGGCACCAAGGTGGCCGGGAAGATGGAGGAAACCCCGGCTGGATTGAATCAGAAAGTGGAAAGAACACTAGTAAAATGCAAAGTGTAGGTGCTTGTTGCAAGGAAACGTAGGTAAACCATGAGTTTAGTAAAAAAGCGTGCGTGCGGTCGCTTTCTTTTCACGAGATTCTTCCAATTCTAGATGATATCACTCGAAAGCATCTTACAAAAAGATGAAGTTTATCATGATGTCTACTAAGGTCCTTTCTTCTTTCAGCAGAGCCGGCCGCTTGGAGCTGATGTGGGAAACTCTTCTTCAAATGAGATTGAAGGGTCTTCACTCTGAAGATCGATTCTTTACAAGCACTTTTTTCAAGTACTACAGACTTCACGCTTCAATTCTCGAGATGGAATATGCGTATCATAGAAGAAATATCGAAATTAGGTTCAGAAACACTCCGTGATATGGCTTCTGCATAAAGAAATGCGAGGACTCCCTTGGTCTGCGCCCATTAAATATCGGAAATCTAAAGGCTGTGGTACCGTTAAGTAGTACGTTAGCGCTTAGATAAGGTATTTCCATGTATCCAGCAAAGCATCCAATGTGGTTTACTGACTAGATTATTCATTCATTTTGAAAAGGGCACACGTGTTTTCCTGAGAAGACCTGTTTCAAGCTTTCGCTTTGCTTGATGATGCCAGACTTCTTCGCACATCTGAAGATGCACTATGCTGTTTAATACTGGGCATATCTACTCCTTTTATCTTATCAGCTAAGGTTAAGGTGAAGACTCACTAAGATTATTTACACTATATGATGAGAGTCTTTCTTCTTTTAGCAAAGGTGTATCATTGCGATATGACTCAGAGGGTTCTTCGCTTTATGGATTTCTCACCTTTAGCCCCAGTTTAGTTAGGGGCACCCACGCCTAAGCTGGATTCTCAGGGGTATATTCAAGATCAAAGTTTTTCATTTCAATCCTTTCTTTCCAGCTACAATAATAAGCTAGGACATATGGCCCTTCTTCCCGCTTCAGTGCGCCCCCCCCCCTTGCACCTTACAGGGATAAAGAGCTTATTCGTTGGGAAAGAAAGATCGGTTAAGATTTCGATAGATATGAAAAACCACGTACGCTGACCAGAAAATCAAAGAAGGGTTAGTGCCTTCATAGGAGCTCGTGGAACAGGGGAAGGGTAGAAGGGATCGTCGACGGCCTAGGTCGAGAAAGTGCTGTTTTTTCGTTTCATACCTGGTTAATTTATGATGGAGTTTCTCCAGTGGAATAGGAGTTAGATTACTTTGACAATCCCCCGGCCAATCTCCTGAAATGAATAGACGCGGGAATCCCCAATCTTGTGCTTCAAATCGGTCCGTTCAGAGATATCCTTTCCAACAACGGTACTTCCAGCGGTACACCCATCGGGGGCAAACAGCTTCCTTCTTTGGCTAAGGGAAATCCAATCAATGAAAAGCACGGCCCGGGCAAAGGTTTTGAATAATTCAATAGATTTGATAGGAGGATGAGGATTGTTTTCCTTCGCCTTGCTCGAGAACCAGCTATCCCCTTTTCCTTTCGAACAAAGGTTTTGATCCAGGGGCTGCCGGGTAGTATTTTCCTAGGCCCAATATCCTCCACATAGGTGCTTTAGCGTTGATTTCTCGCAATACGAAGAGCGCTACGATTTAGTGGAAGCGAAAGGTGTTCCTACGACTAACGCTAGATCATAGAGATATGACGCTAGGTAGTACTCGCAAGGTAGTACCTTCCATTTCTGTTTACCGATTTGAAGAAACGAATGTCTGATGGCAGATTCGTGTAATGGAAGCAAGATATTCTCTCATCTCCGGTATTCTATTCAACCACTTCTTTCTGTCAAGTCAAGTCAATCAATTCCAGATAAGTTTATCCACCGTCAACTTAAGTTAAGGAACGCCCCTTTCCCTAGCGCCATAAATGCACCTCTCCCTAACGCTATTGATATCCCTAGCGCTATTTCGAAAAAGGATTGGGGGTTTCGAAGACTGGGTTGAGTTTGTCTGGATCCTATACGCTTTTTCGTTCGCAACATTAGTAGTTACTCACTGGGTGAAACTAATGAAAAAGAGGTCGGTATTGTGATAGTTCCCACATTAGCAAAGCAAAGGATCGGTTGTGGCGGGATACGAAGTGCTCGGCTAAGCCAATACGAATGTTGACATACGAACCCACGCCAATACGAGTACTAGCGCTATGGAAATTATCATCAATTAAAGCTTTGGGCTCGGGTTCCGGTTTACTTTTCGAATCCTAATCTCATCCTATCCTCTGTTTCGGGTTAGAAACCAATTAAATAGGAGTATCCACCCAACTTTCATATGCTGTAGTTCCGAGTCATGCATTTCTTTCTTCTTTTCACTAACATAGTACAGCAAATACAATTGTCATTAGGAAGGATCCTCATCCACCCTTCCTGATAGGTATGTGTATGTAACACCTTGAGGTCAGCCATTTCTTTGGCAGCCCTCTATCCTTTCATTTTCTTTCTGGCATATTGCACCTTATTGTTCCAGGATTTGCCTAGATTTCTCCCCAGTGTGAACTCTGACCACCACCCTTCTACCCATTCTTGAAACCCCTCTTTCTGGTGCCAAGCCACCTCATACCTGAATCTAGGTACTGGTCTATCAACCCCTACTAGGTCTATCAGGATGGGGTTATGATCTTACATGAGTCTGGGCAAATATTAATTATATAGCCTCGATGGAGAAAAGGGATAACAAATAGAAAAATCTTTCTTGATAATCGCATAAACTGTTACATTCAGGCTCTTCTCCTATTTATAGCCTCTCTCTACCTAAAGAATTCTAAAGAATAATTGGTTAGGTTCATTGAATGGGAGCTTGATCTGTATCCAGCTTTAGGACTGTATTTGTCTGTATTATGGAGACTGGTGACCGTTAGAGCCCAGGATGGAAGAAACGAGTCTGACAAGGCGGACCCAGCAACCCACGAAAATGAAATAGTGGATCCGTTAAATAATGGAGGTGGCCAGTTCTCATAAGAATGGAGGAGAGATGTTGCTTAATAGGTTTTACGGAATCGAGTGATTTTCCATATTCAGCACTGATGTCAACAGTAGAGAAATACTTCATTGGGAGAAACCCCTCTAAAGCACGATCCGATGTGCTGAACTACTGAACGGAAAAGTGAGACAATTTGGTTTGGATCAATAAATCGACCTCGAGAAACTATCTTTTTTCTGGTATCCATATCACATAACCCAGGTGCCAGTGCCATAAGAGGCGATTTCGCTTTGGAAATATACATTTGAAAAGATCTGCCTTCCTCCCTGCAAAGAAAACTCTCCATCACATCAATAGCTTGTTTCACTTGAGAGTTCAACTTCGAACCCAAAACCTGCACTTCGTCATCACTACTATCTGTTGTCTCAGTCTTTCGCTTTGTGTAGTCCAACTCAGCTTCATCTTCTTCACGCGCTCGCTTGGAGGTACCAAGATCTTTCATGCCAGTATCACCAAAGGCTTCACCATTTTCTAATTAGAATCAGCCAACCAAGCCGAACCGCCAATTCACGTACCTTGACTTGATGTTTTCTAAATCTTTTATATTAGAATAGCTACCAACATAGCTCCCCATGTCGGTATGGATCCCCAGGCGATGTTTTCATACGGCTTCTTACCATAAGCGAGTAAGGAAATTCTTTGCAATCGAGAGCCTAGGCAGCAGCTCTTACCAAAAACTCGTGTTGAAAAAAGACCAGAGCGTCATCTTCGGCCGGAAACGGGATTTGGATTCATTCAGGGGGATGTTCAAACCCTTTTTCATAACCTAGTGAAAGATTCACAACCAAGTTCAATGAATTCCCTCACAATCGGATCACAAAGCGAACACTATAATAGGCTGATCTAGAAGGGACAGGCGAAAACTCCGCTGCTCCAAAAGAATTCATCATGCAGAAAGAAAAATTCCTTTTTTTAAGAATGCTTTAGGATAACTCTCTTACGCTAGGTGGTATTAGTCTCATTAGTAAGTATATTCCGGGTAGTCCTTTTTGTTTTGAAGGGTATACCTCTTATGCCTCGCCCGGACGGACCGGTTTCCTTTTAACGTCAAACCCGCCATCAGAAGACTTAGGTTGTCCTAGGGATAAAACGTGTTGGCATACCCCTTTCTTTCTGGGACTCGGGTCCATAGAATGCTATGCCTTGATAGCGAAAGGCCAACTAGCAGAGCCAATTCGAGGATCGGTGGGATGCCGTACCTTTAAGATCGAGGGTTAGTAATAGTAGTTGAAACAGACAGGAGAAATCAAAAACTGAGGGCTGGAAGCTTGCCGTGTTGATACGCTTCCGGGGGTGTCCCCTTATTTTCCTTAGAAAAGATTGGTTATTTTCATTCCAGCTTTTACCTATACTATATTGCCAGACAGGGGACCACCACTTAGCCTCAAATTCGAGTCCTCATTCTGAATTCTTATTTTGCAAATCTGAATACAGGTTTGGACTTAGCCTTCCCCATATTAGTATTCCAAACAATAGGAGAGTGATCAGCTCCATATTTCTCAAAATCTTTGACAGTTACAGCGAGGATGCTGCCTATCCCAGTCCATGGAGCAAAGAAATCTGTCTAATAAAGCAAAATGCCTACCAACCATTAGAAAAAGTCAACTTTCTATTACTAATAGAAGACTCACTCAGGTTCAGATCATTCATCAATGCATTAAATTTCTTACTAACTCTGGTACTCAAATGGGTACCATATTCTTCATTCCGAGCTCTAATTGAATATCACCACGTTTCAGCCAAAGACCTTACCCAGCATAAACCTATTAATTCACTCCAAAAAGAGGGTTTGAAAGCATGATAAACAGTAGAATTTTCTTTCGAGTTTAGACTAGACCTTCAACTCTACTCAACGATTTCTTTATTATTTACTCCATGATAAAAGAGAAAAGGGGTAGTCTGAAAAAAGAGTTTGAGTATTACCCTTCTTTGATTTAGCTTGCGCCCGTGACCCTTCCAGATTCATATCATATAGTAGCTCTACTACTTGAATTCGATCTTCATCTTTAGTAATACCTAACGTTGCTTGGGTCTTCCATGCTGATTTTGAAAGTAAACCTCAAAAGAATCTTCCGAGTGTTTCACTTTTTATCAATGAATAGTGGTAGTACTTTATGTTCTGGATTTGAGACATTTTGAACTTGGTATCGAACAGTAAACCTTTGTAGGTCATATACTTTACAACAATATAGATATCCTTTGACTTCTTCTAGTACTGAGCGATCTTCAATTCCTTGTACAATTGGAAGATTAGGTCAAATTCGTCTTATTTTCCCATGGGCAACAGAAGAGTATATAGAAAATCCAAAGTGAAAGCTACCATCATCATCTACTGGTGGGCGGGCCCCAACTATATAATAAGGTTGAATACTAGATAGCATTGGTTTATCTAGACTTGATTCAAGAATAGACTCAAGTGGAGGAAGAGAAATCTCTATACCTGTCATACCCCCGATGCAGGCAGATTTACTTACTGCGCTGGATACCCCCAAAATCGGAATCTTTCTTTTTTTTGTTAGGCCATACGAAGTCGGTACGTACGGTCATCTACGAAGTTTATTAGTTACCAATTCCCCACGATGTCGGCTCATTTCTACACTTTGGATCAAAGCACTCTACCTATAAACTCCCGTATCCGGCTACTCACAACTCATAAAAAAGCTTTTTACGCCCTCAATCTTTTTGAACCAGGAGACGGGTTCAGCCCGACGAAGTAAAATACTTGTTTACCCTCATTCGCATATTGGCGCGTATAAATGACGGACAACCCAGGGTTGGCATAACAATAATATCTATATTATTATTTTGGTCTTTTATCCAAGAGATGACCGTGGAAAAAGGTTGCATGCTGGGCTTCAATGTCATCCGTACTGGTCCTCATCCCCGCCCGCTGGTGCAAAATCAAAAATCGCACTTGAAATTCTGCCTGTCGGCAGAGAGAGGTCGGGGAATGGTTGAGAAAGGAGGACGAACTGCATAGCACGATATTCAATAATGTTGCTTTCCTCGACGTTGTTGACCGAGGAAAATAAACCGACTCTTCCTCTTATTCTGTCTCCGTAACTTCGTTTCAGGTCAGTTACTTTTCCTTTATCATAAGGTTTCTCAATTCTGCTGAGATGAGGATCGAGATGAAAACGAGATTTGAAATAGCCCATTTTTTTGACTCTGTTTTCCACCAAAGTGCCAGATCGCCTTTCTATATGGAGGAGCTTCCTCTCTACACATTTCTGAAATAAGAAGAATTTTGATAAACGAGTGAAGCATATCTGTCATACTAGCTCAGGCACACGAGGATCGTAAAGCCTAGAGAGAGATAAGAATAGCTTGACTCTATTCAATCCAGTCCAAGTGCGACCAGACCTACAATCCTCTTTCTTTGTCCGAGCAACGACCTTGCCTGAAGCGCTTTTTTCTCAAGAATCCCCCTTCCTAAAGAAGCCATTGCCTACGCGCAGGCACGTTCTTCTCCAAGAAAGTCCGGGTGCACTTCCAATCTAGACTACCTGAGTCTACGAAAGCCAATTCCCATCAATATTGGGTTTTTTCCTTGTGTCATTGAGCTTGTCTTTGTTGCCGAAGACATAACATGTTCGGCGGGCTAGTCAAAGCAATCAATTCATAGTCGTCTCGATTAGGTACGAGAGAGTGAAGGAATTCAATGGATATGGTCAACTTTTCACTTCGTCCCTTCGTTCGGACTTACTTAGTTAAGATAGCATACTCTAAACCGAGTAAGCTATCCTCTCAAGTTGGTCAATAAGCTAGCAAAGGCTTTCGTTTGATGTAGGAGGGCCAAGCCAAGCCCATACTTTCTTTGAAACTCTGTCTTAGAAAGAAGCCATGCCAATTTTCTTATAGCCTGCGGTTAGATACATCTTTGTTAAGAAAGGGGGGGACCGTCCATTGATATAGAAGGTCATCCATAGGTGGGAAGAGGGGATAAGCATCATGGAAAGTCTCCTTGTGCAGTGCTCGACGGGAAGTGGATGTCACTCTTTGACTTTTCTTTTCGCTAATACCTCTGAGGCTTGAGGAAAGTTGGATTATCAATGATGGTAGACGCAGTGACCAAAACACCTCAAAGGAAAGGGGGAGTTCCTCTTATTATTTCGAAACTCTGCCTCTTTATGACCTATTGATTGAGAGAGTAGTCCGTCTCTGTACCGGAGTGATAAAGACATCAACTGTATAAACGAATACATATTTTCCATCCATTCACAGACCAAATTCAAGAAAAAAGCAAGCGGGTGGGGATATATCTCTGAAAAGACATACCTATTTCGTGAACTAAAGTCATGATTTTCAATAAAGTCACTCACTAGTAATGGCCGTGACTACGGCGCCCTCTCATAACCATGACCTACCGGCAGCTTGCCCTAGTGCTACTAAGAAAAGTTCATCCTAAGCGTAAACTCAAGAAAGTCTTACCTCAGAAACTCATACATAAAAGACAGATGAAGAATCCAAAGCCATACTTGACCTCTAGCTTACAAGCCTAGTGCTAAGCGGAAACATCAACTCCAGAAACTCACTCCTCAGAATCGAGTTAAGCATATAAAGCTTTATTTGGCCTGAGGACGGGGGGGAGGCCTCTAGAAACCTCCTATTAACATTTAATTCGCTCCTCAGTCGCTCACCTTCGCTGTTGGCTTCGGCTTCGCTCCTTCTGTCGCTTGCTATCGGTCGCTTCTGGCAGAAGCTCCCTTGTTCCTGTCCCCCCCCTGCTCCGTACCTGAAAAGAGCATCAAGATTATATAGATAACTGAGTTTGGTGAGACTTTACCAAGCCTTACTTTACACCTAAGGTAGCTGCTTTACCTAGTAATTCTTTTCTACTTGACTACATCATTAGGAAAAAGCAATAACCCATACCTAAGCTTAACTACTTAATACTGCCAATTCCTACTGTCCTACTGTACACCTAGAAAAACTCCTTTGAAAATCAATACTAATCTGAAACAATGACTACTACCTAAGCATAAGCAAGCCATAGTCACAAGCCCTAGTCTGAAGCTTCAAGTCCAACTCGTATCTCTTAGAGTCCCTACTTTACCTATTTTTGATACTCCCTATTGGAGAGTAATTCATATCTCTTTACCTATTCTTCTTCACCGCTTTCCCTTGCCCTACGTGTGAATGAGAGCTGTGCCCTATCCTCCTATTCCAATCAAGCAAGAAGTAGTCTTTCTCTATTCCCAAGCCCCTCGCATGTTAATAAATACGTTGCAATGTAGCCTATTTGTTGACTTTCCCTTTTGAATTGAAACACCATCCCGACAAAAAAGATTGCCCCCCCTTCCCGAGTTTCGAACGACTAGCCACCCAGTGAGTAACTACGTTCGAGTGAGTCACTACGTTCGTTACGGAACCTTTCAGAGAAAAACAATATAACCACCCTGTCGGACAGTTCCACCAAACCAAGGCGCTTAGCCCCTCCCTATGCCTCTAGGTAAACCACCACTGGCACAAGCAATCCTCTGCCGTACTTTTCATGATATATTCCACGCTGCAATAACGCACCCTCGGTGCTTAGAGTATATCATGCTGTAAGCTCAAGCTTGCGGCCAAAGGGAAATTCAATATTATTGATTTTCGTTCACTTGATACTTTTTTGATGTTAGAAACATGTGGCCTTTTAACCTTTTGCTAGTTCAACTTTGCAAAATCCAAAAAGTACCATATCTCCTTGCTAGCAGCACTCATAATTTACAGTTGATAAGCAAGCTTTGGATCAGAGTCGGTTTAGACCATTTGAGTCCTTTGTCAAATTACAACAATGAACTCACTTCGAAAAAGAAAACTTAGAACTAATTGATGCATCAAGAAATTGGGACAGACACACACTATTGTAGAAAAACCCAAAGAAAAAGAAAAGAAAAAGAAATGAAATGAGAGCCGACGCCCCATTCCTTACTAAAAGAACTTACTTTCCCTGTAACAAGCCCTAAAGCCTACTGTGCTAACTCTGCTAACTGTGCTAATAAGAAAAGAAGTACTGTCCCATTCCCTACCTAAGCCTACTTTAGTAATATGCCTACCTCTTTTCATACCTATTCTGAAACTGAGTTCCAATGGCTCCTTATTGCTAGTCTTTCCTATTCACTAATAAACTCTTGGGACTGCTGCTTTCAAACGCTGCGCGCCTCGCATACTGAAAAGTCAATGCCCAGCACTAGAATAGGAAGATGCCCCCCATAGGAAACCTCCTTGCGCATACCTCCGTACGGATAGGCCGGTCTACCTACTTAATTGGTCGTACTCACCTTTGGGCAAGTACTGCCTCTTTTCTCTCTGAGCCTTAGTTTACTGAAAGTAAGCCAACCCATTTATCTCTTGAAGAATTTCACACATAAAACAAACTCTCTCCGATTGGAGTTAAGACACGAGTCGACTGCTGTGAAGATTCATTGATGTCTTCTTTATCCGGAAAAAGTATTGATTCCGTCATTCATCTCATCTTTCGATCTGACATCTTCCGGTGACCGGCTCAATGAGCACCTTTGGGCGGAAACTGATCGATCTTGAAGTCAGAAGCTTTCAATGCTCACTATACGATTATTCTCGATTTGAGTTGCCTCTGCGCTTGCCCTCGGAATAGAGCATCCATGTGGAAGATGCCGACATTCGACAAGTTCAGTGGAGAGGATTCTACTACTCCGTTGGAACACATCAGTTGTTTCATCGTTCAGTGTGGTTTTTTGATTCGCAGTGATTGGCTCAAGTTCAAGCTTTTTCCGACATCACTTACCGGCTTTTTCTTTTTGAAGTTCTTTAGCCCCACCCAAACTCTGTAGCATCGTGATACGACATGGAGCATAAGTTACATAACTACTTCCAAAGAGTGGAAACTTAACTGAAGCTAGCCGACTGAATTAAGTAGTACTCGCCAGCGTTATGGGGAGTCGGCATCAGACTACATCCAAAGGTTTCAGGCAGTCAGGAGCAAGTGCTACCGTGGAGTAAGCATTCCTGAGTAGCCCCCGCCGAGTCAATGTTGTGCAACCAGGAAGAAATCCATGACCAGAAAGAAGAGATAGGGACGGGATTACCCTGCCGCAGCCCACGCTTTGCGATGATCTTCTTCTCCAGCCAGGAGCCCGCCCATATGAGCAGACCCGGGCCTTGCGTCCTTCTTTTGCAAGATCTCGCTTTCAGTTCGTAGAGTGGATCAAAGATGTGTTCAGCTTGATTCGTTGGTGAAGTCACTTCGTCATCTTATGATTTTCAACTCGATTCCGCCAACAAAAAGAACTACGTTCTTGCTTGGTGCTTTGTTTGCTTTGTGCGCTCCTTCGGTTTTCTATTTTCTAGTAGCAAGATCTGCCTTTTGCTTCGAAGATTGAATCAGTGGTCAGAAGAAGTATTTGGTAAAGGCTTGAACGACGGCATTCCAAGAAGCAACATACTCTGGTATGGGATGGTCCCCTATTTCTGAATAAAATAACTCGAAATAAAGTAGTTTCACACCGTAGGCAAATCCATATTTTGGAAAAAAGGGGGGAATGGTAATCAACCTCGCTTAGTTCGAGCATGAATAACTGGGTTGGCCGCCATGTGAGTAGCACCTATATTTGCACGCACAGTCAAAAAGCAAAGGGGAATGCGTAATGAAATGAAAAAAATAGGGGTGAAACCGATCCACCTTTGACATACTTTGTAGCGGTTGGTCCAGGGTTACGGGATTGAGGTTAGAAGGTTGCTCAAAGATATGAAGGATAATGGGTTTCACCTTTCAAATAAGAAAGGAAGCTGGCGCGCGCTCTTATTTATGTTTGCATATAAAGAGTCAAGAGGCGGCTATTCTCATATAAAGTAAAGAGTTCTGTAATAGGTATTCGTTATTCCAATTTTTTCCTTCAACAAAAAGTGGACGGTTGGATTTGATTTAGACGGATTATAAGAAACCTTTTTGGATCCTTAGCGAAACATCCCTTATTATTAAATGCATATGGGCTTTACTTGATGGTTTTTGATGAAGTCGGTTCCCACTTTTCCAGTCAGGTTGGGAGACTTTTTGAGGGAATTGACTCGTGTTTGACTTGATCTGTCCACTTTGCATTACTCTCTTTTTCGAGCATTACTTTCTTTGTTCAACTCATAAGTGGAGTGTGTACGACTCCGAGAACAGTGATCGAATAACCTCTTTCCTTGCGTGTTCATTTTCTTTCGTTGCTCTACTTTTTGGAAAAGAAAGAACAGCGAAGTAAAACAAGGAGTACCAGCCCTATAGGCAGCAAAAGCCCTCAATCTTCTTTTCTTTTTTCTATTTGATGACCCACCATTTTTTTCTTATTTCAACGCGTCTTCATAAAAACGACTTTCATCAGTCCGACATTAGAAGGAAAAGAACGATGAAAGATTCCAACTTACTTCACTCAAAGAGTAGAAGCTTCATCCTCCTAGCGAGCCAGACGTGGTATATGGGACACGAAGGCCAGGTCCAGTAGCCTGGGACAAGGGAGTACCGAGGTCTTACTCTTTCGTTATGCTTTAACATTTCGATTTTCTATGTTATTGGATATTTCAGTTAATTACTTGAATTCCCGAGGCTGGATTTCCTTACTCAATGGAGAGCGAAGCTCCCCTCAATTCTGGCCGGGATTCAAAGACCTATTCGGGCCTAGCCCTCCCTTTCTTTCTTTGTCCCCTGAAAAACTCTCTTAATAGCAGCACTCAATCAAATTCCATTGCTAGCGCCCACAACCTCAGCTAGGGTAGGCGAAGGAGCTATGCGAGGAAGGGATGAAGACTGGAGATCAGCCAAGTTAATGCTGTGGGCATAGGAAGACAAGTTTCCAGCTGAAGAATCAAATCACGAAGAACCAAGCAATTTGGGATTTGACGCGATAGGAAGCCAATTCACAAGAGAAGGTTGAAATCAAAGATAAGCACCAAAGAAATCTATCTACTATGGGCGGGCAGACTATCATGGATGTGTTCAGTTTTATACCTGTTTGGCAATGATAACTGGCAGAAATGAGAAACTTCAACGCTCCACTCTACGATCAAAGTACTCCTTCAAGGAAATGGTTTGGAAAGCTAATTACCCTGCACCAATCCCTTGAAAGCCGTCAAAGCTAATATGAGAATCTGGAATGCTTGAAATTGGGTCTCCGCTTCTCAACATCTCTTTTTTTCTTCCCGGAAAAGAAGTAGAGGCCTTTTTTTCCACTTCGCTCAGGGAACTTTTCTTTCCAATGTCCGCCATTTCACTTATTCCCGAGATTCCCATTTATTGTCGTTAGACCAACTGCGGATATGAACTCCTAATGAACAGAACTTTCATTCAGCTTGCTTCGGCGCGCAACGAAGGAAAAGGTTTTTTTCAAAGGTAAACAGATAAGCCCCTCGAGATGCAGGATTAATACGGCTTTGTGATGCTTCTGGTAACATGGAGCGGATGGAGAAGATGAGGGTGAAGCAGAAAGAGCAAGGGCACCGTGTTCTTATTTATTCTCAATTCCAGCATATGCTAGACTTCCTCGAGTACTACTTGATTTATAGGGTACCAATTGCATCAATGAGATATGCTGCTGACACAAACCATATGTTTCATCGGGCTCCGCATTTCGTTATATATGTCAATATTTCCATTCAATCCAATCGAGTCTTCCTCGCGAAAACACTTTTCTGAAAAGTATAGAACTAGAGCTTTCCACTGGAGTCCTTGAGTACGTGGCTGCTAACTTGCTATGTATTTTCTTCCTCGCCTCTTTTGAAAAAGAAGCAAATCTCCAGAAATAACATCGATAGGAACTACGAATTCACGACTAATTAGAACACGCTTAATAGCTCTCTCATCGGGTTCAAGCTGTACTAGTAGTAGGTCAGGTCTGTGTGAATATCAATGGTACCTTGACTAACTACTTTACTGTTAAAAGAGGATTAAAGCAAGGAGATCCCTTGTCCCCCATTATGTTCAACCTAGTAGCAGATTGTCTGAACCAAATGTTGAAAAAAGGTAGAGGGGAGGATTAATCAGATTAGTGACTAGACGTCAAGAGATTACGCAGTAAAATACCATCTAGCATAAGTGTTCCTTTTCCAGGAATCAGTCTTGAATTTCATGTAGGCGCGCAGCGGTGAGAAAAGGTGCGAAGCAAGCTTTAATAGGCGAATGACAAAGATAGGGACGGAAAAAAGAACGAAAGGATAGCTGAGCAGTGAGTCACCTTCTCTTATCTATTATAGTAGGGCTCTTTTGCGATATCGAAGAGCAATAGACTCATTTCTTTTTTCAGGTTTGAAGTTCAGCTTGTGGCACACCTGACGGAATCAATTTTCAAGCTTTGCATTCTATTTGAAATAGTCTTTGATATAGATCCTATTCTATTATTTATTAGATTTTCATCTTGAACTCAAAAAGTAAGACTAAAACAAGCTATGGGATTTTAGGCTAGCTCTACGAAGGCTCTGTCCTTTAAGTAGTAGTTTATGAATTCTCTTACCTCTGCCCTTTGTCAAAAGCCTTGCCCTAATAGAATTCCTTCACCTGCCACATGGATCCAAGTTTGCGGGCCAGATTGAAGCAATAAGCACGCTTTGGATAGCCAGCAAGTGCTGATACTAGAGTAGAGAAATCGCCTATTCGTTGACACCTATCTAACCCAGGATAAGCAGCGTTGAGCAGCCCCTCAATGCCTCTATTTTGAGTGTTGACTTATTTCTTTATATTGATTCGAAATATTAACCGGTCAAACTAGGCGAGCTGGTGAGAAAGACTTGGCCCATATAACGTAATTCAATAACCTTAGCGGCCGCTTTTCCTTGATTTTTTCCGATAGAGCGGAACGAAACAGAGCCCTGCATGGTGATGGTATCTATATTGGATTTGGAGGATAGAGCATGAAAGATAGAAATGGATAGCTGAACTAATATGAAAAGCATCCACGTTTGCTTCTCAGATGTATAGGAGGAACTTCAAATGAAATCCATGATGAGAAAAACAAACCAGCGCCAGTGAGTAACTGATACCGTTACGCTTTTTAGAGATACACGAACGTAGTGTATCTCTCCAAAAGGGTTGTTGCGAGCCAAGGAATGTGTGGGTCCAAAGAATGTTACAGAGGCTATGAATGGAGCAAGATCATAGCCCACAATTTGGCTTTATTCATTATATATTCAATATGTGGGAGGCGGATGTCCGAAGGCAGCAGGGATCCTCAGATACTGAGGTGAGTGCATCAACCATTTCAAAGGAAAAGAAAGTGGAATAAGTCAAGCAGGACTCCATACCGTGAATTAATGTATTATAGGAAAAGACCTCATCCACAGGTAATCCCCCATCTGATAAGAAAAGTCTCCTTCCCGGCTACGAAACGAAAGTCAGCTATGACAAATAATCTGCCAAAGGAGGGCTAGCTAGTCTAGTCTAATGATAGGATAGCTTCTTCATCGCTAGATTACTGCGCTACTTGCATAAGCTAATTCTACCTTTTAATACTATGTAAACGAGAGGACACCTTAACACCAATTCTGACTTCTGCCTCTTAATCTGATTCGCTACCAACTCAAGCAAGCGAAGCGAACCAACCACTCAATCGGCGTTAGCCTAGGACATCTATTAATTCATCGCCTTTGGTTTACCTTGCCCGTTCGATTCCTCTCTTCCGTAGAGAGAAGAGACTCATCTCACTCGCCCGCTCGTATTATCTATCCCATAGAGTGAATAGATAACACTCGCTCTACTGAACGGTCGCTCACTACTCATACCTCGTTCGCTCCCTAGCTGCTACTCGGGCACTACTCATGCCCCGTGCCCTCGGTACGCTCAATCGGCGCTTGCCTTGGGTATATCACAAGGAAAAGAAACAAAAGCAACAAGACAAACAACAAGACAAACAACAAAAACAAGGAACAAAACAACGTTCGACTTGCATGTGTTAAGCATATAGCGAACGTTTCTTTTGAAACTATTTCTCTTCAGCGAAGCGAGCGTTAGCGGTAAGTAAGGGAAGCTTCTGTATAGGTAATAGAAGTGGCGTGGATAGACGAAGAAGTTATCTAGTTGGAAGAGAGAGCAGGGGGGGTTTTCGTCGGGGATGTTCCGGTATAACTAATCGGATTGCCGTTTGTCTGGGGATCAAAATAGGCGCATGAAGTGAAGAGGAGAGGTGAGGAATTTGAATGGAAGCACACGGTAATAGATTCTGTATATATTGACAGTTTGACTATTTTGATATTTGTTGATGATGTCAATGAAAGAGTGGCTTATTCATGTATTTACTCTTTCCTTTCAAAAGCGAAAGATCTCAATATTCAAGTTGATCCGGGTACCCTGAATCCGGACCAATCTATTCATTATAAGGATTTGGGAACACTAGTTCTTACAGAAGAAGTCATTATTAGGAGATATGACGACGCGTGATGTTTAATTGATCTTTCATTATTTATTGCAGATTCGAATTGTAAGCGTTTGTGCGGGCTGAGCTTTCATTTCAATAGAAAATGCAAAATCTGCCTGGTTGAACTAAAGGGAACACTAATGCTTGCTGAACGTATAAAGAATAATGTTCATGGTACCAGTGGAGAGAATGGAAGGAAAGTGGTAGAATAAGAAGGATAGGTTTTTCTGTATCTATACCGAAAGTGGAATGTGGCTAGTGTGCTTGGGTAGGCCTTTGAAGCTTCCATGTTCTCATATATCTGGCCGGGTATTCAGTGCCTTATCCAACAGAAGGGAAAGCCTACCTAAGAGAGTATTACCCTTTTGTCTTTCATCTCTGGTTGCGAAGCAGCTCTCTGGTGGAGAAGCTCCGGGCCTTGGCTTAACAGTTCGGCTCAACACTTCGCATGCATGATCATAGGGGATTTTCGACTAATGCTTTCCGGTCGACCTCTTGGCTATTATCCTAACCATCTTCTCTGGGAATCTTCGCATTTCACGAGGTAGGGACCGCGAGGAAGTTCCCTTTTTTCACTGGCTGTTCTTAACTGGCCAGAAGTAGTTCAAACAGCTTATAATGAATCCGTAAAATGCACATAATATTTCAAGTCATGAAAAGCAGTTACCGGGGAAACATCCGAGTGTACAATTTCAATAGGAGGAGAATAAACATTAGAAGAGAAAGAAAAAGTCAGAACATGAGCCTTTGCTTTACAACAATCTCCACAAAGCGGGAATTTCTTGCTACTAGAAGAAAGAGCCCACCCCTGTTCTGTGGCGGATAGGCGGAGATGGAATTAGAGGAATGAACTTGAACAACGTTCCTTCCCCCTTGACCCCCAGTTCCTTACCTGAGTCAATATAATAGGAATCAGGATTCTTGAAAGTGAATCCTTAGTTAGTGAGATACTTCCTTAGAGCAAATTCTCCTCGATCGGAAGAACTTCAACAAGATTCAAAAACGATCAAATGGGTATAAACTCCCAGAGTAAGACTTCTCACTAGGGGACTAATACGCTATCTTATCTCCTTCTCTTCTTGGCATCTATTATTTCATATCTGTGTCAAAGAGCAACGATTCTAAAGCTCTAGGGCGGGCGGCTGAGAACATAGAATCGTGCACAGTAGCAGCCATACTAGCCCCAGCCCGACGAAGGACGGTCCCGAAGACGGAAGGGTATGGGTGACAAGCACACGGGTCAACTGTCCACTCCCCCTGTTTTGTTTGTAAAGTCGGCGGTGAGGTTCTGCTTGAAAGAATGGCTGGAATAGGCAAATCTGAAATGGGATAGTTAGTCTTTATCAATTCACGGAACCGGGGAAGATGCCTGGCAGAGTCAATAGGCGTGGATTGATGAGGAGGTTTGTGTTGCTTTGACTCGATGAAGGCGGGTTCGCTCGCTTGGTGTATCTGCCTGAGTTTCCGGAACAACGCATGACTGATCATTCCGTATACGCTCCAAGAACGTAGAGAGAAACTTCAGCTCTTCAGTAGTAGGGCTCGAGCTCGAAAAGAATCTTCTTCTTACAGCTGGAGCTAGTGTATAATTTCTATGACCTACTAATGTCAATTCCATACGAACAAATATAGAGAAATAAGAAAAGGTACTCATTCTACGGCTGGCAAATCTTGTGTAATTCAAAAGAGAAGTTCGAACAGCGGATGCAAAGGGAAGAAATCAATACCCTATGGCATTTGATACTGGATGCGTTCAGGTAACCAAAATGAATGACAAAGTGCTCGTGAGTGTAGCTTGTAACTCTTGAAATGGAGGACCAATATCAATCTTCTGTTCATTCAAAAGCCTCTTTTACTTCGTTGTGTACTTGGAACTTCTGGACTTGATCTGCATATTTTACACCTTCTTCTTGATAGATCTAATATTCAACATCCTTGCTCTTCTAGAGAAAGCAGCGGATTTCACTAAACTTCTGATTCCCACACTCATCCCTTAGTATAACGCGCATACCGCAGCGCCAGAATTGAAATTGTGAAACTACTCAAAGAATTCTAGTTACGTTGGTTGGAATAGGAGGCTTTCCTTGAACTGATTCCCACTTGCCTATTTCTCTCTTTTCTTTAGCAGCTCGTGGTTGAAGTTTCAAAGGCCAGCATGGACCGATTGGCAAGGCGTAATAGGTTCAGTGAATAGCAGTATTTCCACAAAGAGTATGTACGTAGCGATGTATAAGAAGTAGTTCTCGCACATGTATCAGTCTAGCTTTATGTTTCGTTTACCTCGAGCCATGAACCTTCTATCTTTTGCCTGTTCTCTCCTACCTGGATATGTTTCGGCGCCTCAACCATCTTGATATAATTGGTACATAGCTTGAAAGGGGCGCATTTACTCACACTCCTTCGTTGACGGCTTTGTTACGAGGAAGGATCATATCAATACCACACACATCTATTCTTCTCACTTACGCCCGTCTTTACTAGAGCGGAAGCCTGAATAGGAAATAAAGTATCTGTTCCAATTCTGAGACCAGATAGGCTTGACGCCAGCCAGACTGATTTGCTTTTAGTGTGTACTCTGGTTTCAGAGTCTTAGGAGTTTCCTTCCTCTATGAATCTTAGGAATGATTAGTACCTTTTCGTACCTGGCAGTAGTGCATTTGCCCGACTCTGCCGGCAGTACGTACTTCATTTCCAAGGTGTGTTCGCATATACGAGAAGTTCACTATTTCAAACAGATCGGAAGAGGATTCGAATGCAAAATTCACATTACGTACGCGTACCGAAGTTAATTAATAGGAAAAAAATTCGGTGCACCACGGCACGAAGTAGGGATACCGTTTCAAGGATGTAGGACCGGTCAAGTAAAGTACCTCATTTTCTCGTGTCTAGTCTATGGGCCCAACCGACATGCCTGATGTGTGCTTCCCTATTGATACAAATTCCCATTTTTCTGTTTCCTGTTCTATCTGACACGGCCTATCGGAACAGCAAAGTCAACCCCTTTGACAGTATCATTCCTTTCAAAACAAACTCTTGAGAAGACAGTACAATACATGAAGCTTTTGTCGTAGAGAATACAACCAATGAATATGCCAAAAAGTCCGACTTTCTTATGACCCTTTCCTCGAAGTTCGAGTCGAAGTCGAAAGAGAGAATAAGCTTCCCGCTCTAAGGCGATCAGGTCATAGAGTCCCCTATCTCTGTCGGTCTCGTACCCCAAACCTTAAAGCAACTCCAAGAAGTTCACAAGAGAAGAACCGGTAAGTCAAGCTTCCTAAGACTCCGATCCTGCATTCATTACCGGATTTCTTACCTCATAGCTTGACTCCTAAAGTAGCATTTGCAAATGTCAATGTTGACCGAAGGCTGACTTTCCTCAAGCAGCGTCTTTTCTTTAGCTTTCGAGTATAGTAGTTGCGTTTCGGTGGGCAAGCAAGCAGAGACGATCGATCAGAGCAGTTCAGTGAAGAAAGATAGGATTTTCTCGTGTGGATTAGTTGAAAAACGTAGAATAGGGATTTCAGAAGTAAAGTCCTTTGAGCGCATACTCCTTCCTGTTCAGCCTTGGCGGAATACGCGCAGCTAGTCCTCTTTCTATTGGAGGAAAAACGCTATCTTCTTTGATTTTGATATTCTCACTGCTTGCAATCATCTTCCTATTGGTCTTGGGTTCACCCAGTATTACGCATAATCGAATTATTTTTCTAGAAAAGGATTCTCTGGCAAGTTGACTTGAACAATGTAGTCGTCTGATGTGGGATGTTTAACGCAGCGCTGCCATACAAAGCCAGTCTCTAAGCGTGGATTTCATGTTACCCAGATTGAAGAACCTCACCGTCGGTATTCATCTCTCCCAACTTTCTTCACTAACTGCTTGTGCTTCGGCATAACAAAAGACGTGTGCTTTCTGAACTCATCGAAAGGATCTCAGACGAGGGTCGTAGGAAGACATCCAATTACTACTCTGATTCTCACAGCGCGATCATGACAGGCCTTTTCTAGATTTTTGGAGTGAAAGAATGTTTCTACCGACACAACGATTAGTTGAAGTGAGGAGCGAAGCCCAGAGGTCATAATAATTGGGGAATGTTTGCTCAGGTAGGCCTGTTCTCGTCTGATGCGTTATCGCCACATCCTCCACGAAAGAAGCCCAGCCCATGTATTGATAAAGGATTTTGGACTAATCAATACAATAATGTTACCCTCCACATGGGTTTTTTATGTCACGGTGAGTGATTCTAAACGTTTCCACTCTGGGCGAACTAGACCCTCATTTGCAGTAGGTAATGCTATAAAGTCTCCACAGTAGATGCAGAAGGTTTTGGAGATAATGAGAAGACGCTAGCTCTCGACGTCTTAGTATTGCTCCAGAAAGCTATGCTGGATGCTCAGGAAACTATTATCTGTGAAACTGAAACTACAACTACTAACGATAATGATTCATAGGAAAGTTCGAGTAAGGAACGAAGGAACTCTACTACTGGGATGAAAGGCTGATATCTCTTTATGTGCTACTAACGGTTTGACTCGTTCTGGTATTCTTGAAAAATCAGAACTTCCCAACTTCTTCACTTCAAAGAGAAAGGTTAGGCAAGAGTACATCAAAACGAGTAACAGACCTATTCCAAATGGCGATGTTTGCAATGTCACTACAACAGAGACTTTTTTGATTGAGTGAGGAAATCAACTTCTAAGAAGAGGAAATATACCTCGAATATTTGCTTGCCAAATTTGCTTTCTCATAGTTAGGTGCACCCATGGAGCAGTGGGCCGACCTCACACTGCAGCTTCGAAAGCAGGCTAGGGCGGGTAATAATCTGAAAGTGAATCATCAACCACTCATTTAGAAGCCACTCATGCAACACGGTTTCAGTCAATCCATCCTGACCTCTTTTCCTACCTTGAGGATCGCAGGCAGCCACCCATCCTTTGCATTTGTTGAGTTTGGGAATAGATGAGGATTTAGGTTCCCTTCAACATACCTTTAAGTCGTAAGCCCTTCTATCTGCTTTTGCCTTAATATTCAGTTGGTTTGGAGTTGCAGTGTTTGTTTCCTTATCAGTATAAAAGGTTAAGTACTATTCTCGGCCAAGCCTCGGGAATCCAGCTATTTCAGCCTCATTTGATCTTTCTGGGCTCAACTTGGCGGAAAAGCAATTGGCTCGCTAGCCGGATGCTTTCCTGGGTTGAAAACAGCGAGATGAACTCGCCGAATGAAATAAGAGAAAAACGGGGTAGACACATGCATGGATATTTGCATGATTAGAAAAAACATATGCTCCCTGGGTTCGGTCCTCTTTCTCATCGAAGCTTTCTGGTCGCAGAAATCAGTATTGACCCAACGAAAAGAAATCATGGTAGAAGCTTCTATCCCTTTCCCCAGTCGACCTTCAGAGGCCCTAGGCTGATAAGCCAATCTAGACCTAAGATCCGGGCATCTCCCCTCCCTTATTTTCCCTTCTTCTTTCTCAACTTTCAAGCTCTTGCTCCATCTGTCGCCTTGGTTGGGGAGTCGTACCACGAATACAGATTGGATTCTCAGCCTCATTTCATCTCCTGAAAAAAGCGCTGAGAGGGAATTTTGGCTTTTTTTGTGAGATTTTTTCATTAGGCTTGCTTCTAGGGAAGGTAGGGCTAATCCTAATTACTGGTTTGAGATGGGGCACCTCGGAAATAGAATCTCATAGATAGACTGAATGTGAAGTGAGAATTGCAAGTGGTTGTTCGTGATGACATAAATATAGAAGAACTTTCAGAAGTATATACGTGTTATGTAGATTAGAAAGAACTCTGTCTTGCCCATTTGGCTCTCTCTCATAGGCGATTGGGAGGGCATATGTTGCAAGAGAAAATACCAAAAAGGTGCAAGTGTTCCACTTTTCTTGTTCAAGGTGACCTCAGATATGTTTTTTGGACCTAGATATTTGATCCTAATATTCCTGAATCAATCCAAACTTGAATGTTCACAGCTCAAAAGAGTTTAATACGAGGTGTACAAAAATTCTAGGAGACTTGTCCAACTTCCTCATTTCTTGAGCTCGCTCCAGTGCTATCGCTACATGAGCTTTTTTAACGGGAATAGGTGGGTATTTTTCAACCATCTTCAAAGAGTATATGTACTTGACAGCATCTAGGTTTATCCCCTTTTTTCTCATCCTATCTCTTAACTCAGTACCCGGAGGGCAAAACATCTCGTATTAGTTAGAAATCCCCTTGCTTTACAAATACCACTAGCATAACCAAACACATTCCTTTGACTAACAATTGAACGAGCTACAGGCCCTACCCCCCCTTAACAGCTTTCTTTCCTTCTACTGAAACTGCCGGTAACTCGATACTCCGCCACTACTTTGAGTGTTTAGGGAGGCATACTTTTCCAGCAGCTTTACACAGACAAGAGGGATGATAAGCTACTCTCTTTATAGGAGGTTCTGTAACAAAAGACTGTGAAATTGCTACACGAATGACTTGTCCTCTTTGACTCATTTGACTTTGATTTTGACTCCCTTTAATATTCATGACTCTGGCCGCAGACATACTTGTATCAAAATCAGATAAGTAGGGTGGTCTATTGTTCATTCTGGTGTTCCCGGATCATCAGGTTCAGAGCAGACATTGCTTGACTCTTTGTACTTTGACTGGTATAAGGGCGGAACTCTTTTTTGCTCGTCACTACTTAACAGCCTCACTCTTACTATGCTATGAGGCAGTGCCCCACTTTCGAGATTTCATGCTACTACTATATATAGTGGTTCTATTTCAGCTCAGTTTCCGCATCATATGAGAATGAAATGAATGAATTAATTAGTACATTTGAAAGTAAAATGAAGAGTGGACAGATAGTTGTTTTTAGCGATGATAGGCAGACCGGTCAGAATTTGTATCGACAATAAGTGTTAACATTGTTGGATGAATATAGGAATCGTGCTCTTGATGGAAGTGTAATGTATGAACTGCAGATGAAGATTTAGAGTAAATCACTAGAGAACTTCACTTACCCATCGATAGCATAGAGAAGGTTCCCTGGTATAATGTATAGATTAGTGAAAAATGACAAGAGATCAGCCAAAGAGTACATTCTTATGAGCAAGGGCCCTCTGTCAGAATTGGAACTGAGTTTTGTAAATGCCATCCATGGATCGATATGAATTGGAAGTGTTATGTCTCAAAGTGTGCGAATTGTTCTTGAGTGATATCTAAGAGTAAAGCCCTGTGAAAACATCAACTTTCTTGTCCCAGCTGGCTAAGCATATCTTGTTTGCTATGGATGTGATAGCATCACGTAAGAATGGAAAGGATGCTCTTTCATAGTTGGAATCGAATCAGACTGAATCCGAGGTTTCTCTTAAGAAGAAATCATCGTCGAAAGTGAGTCAAAAGAGTGTTGGAAAAAAAGGTGGAAGAATTGAATAGAGAGAAGGGATGTTATCATATTGCTGCATTGTTGATGGAATTTTTGATAGAGCGTGGTGTTATTGGAATGGTTTCAGGTATCAGAAAAGAGGGGGGGCAACCTTTGTCAACTTCATGCCGAAAATGTATGCATCTATAGCTAGCTGGGATTGCTGTGACTGTCTTGTCGATGAAATAGCTATCGTTCATTAGTAATGCTCTATGTGCCAGCCAAAGTACCGGTTTGACAACATGATGAATCTTATCAACTTCTTTATATCCACTTCATCCGGTATAGTCAATATAGAAATATGCTGAATGGGAGAGAATACTTTAATTAGACAAATGAAAAGTGCCATTTGTCAAAGATGGGACCACAGAGAATCTCGACCGAGGGAGCCGTACTCGGACGAGCCAATCACTGCAGAAAGAACTTATGCCGAGGACACGGAACATGCTATCACACACCAGGACACAACACACAAAGCTATAACATTGGACACCGCTACTGAGCGTACTGGCTCCTTTTGAAAAGAAGTGACACATTCAGTGTTTGATTTTCAACCCGCACAGATAGAACGGAAACAGCCAATGGTTAAGCACGAACTTATGCAGATTGCCGACCGAACGGGACCCACTATGAATACTTTAGGAACATACAGAGGCATTCCTCTTAGTACTATATTAAACAGAGGTCTACTCATCTTTCTTGGGCTTGGTAGGATTCGGCAAAGCTTTGATCGTCAATTCAAAACTTCTTTCGTTTTGCATGGCCCATTCAGGGAGTCGCTCTCTTACTTACCGATGAACTATACACCTTCAGGACCACTACCTCTTACTCCTTCAGAAGCCACTCTAGTCACTCTTCGGAACCTGACGCATCTACCTAAAGAATCTTCTTAACTCAAAGGAGAGCACTTCCTAAACAAATTTGCTTATCACACCTTTCTTTTCTTTCCCCTCACATTATAGTCCTTGAAAAGGATCCTTTCTCTTCTCTAGTGCCTATGAGATATAGCTCGATAGGTTACCCCTAGTTTATTATCTTAGAATAGTTTTTCCCATCGATTTTGTTAGTGTAAGCCTACCTGGGTGACCCTTTCACTTTGGCTTTTCTTTTAGCTGAGAGAGAGGGTTCATCCATCACAACAATTGCTTTCGCTGGAATAGAAAAATGTACTATTTATTGATCCCCCTCGGTTGCCCGAAAAAGAGGCTTCTATTCGTTGCCATCCTTCTTCTGGCCTGTCTCGGTAAGTGGTCTTGCAGGTCTGCTGCTTCAGATTCATCGAGCAATAAGAAGCTCATGATTTGGTATGCACTAGATGAAGCGTCCATACTAATAGGTATTGAATTTTCCTCTCGTACTCGCTGTCGAAGATAAGAAAAGATAAGATAAGAGAAGAGAGGGCGAAGCTTCAATTCTTTATGAATTTCTCTTGTTCGTGGATTTCATCGTGTAATTTTCAGGGCAACTTGTATAAGAAACATGGAAGGCTCAAAGCCTTGCCTAGGGCAAGATGGTGTAACTTAGTACTTGACTTGCATTTCGTTTTTCCAGTTCAATCGGGATCCAACTCGTACACATTGGAATATTGGACTTAGTTCATGGAATAGTGTGTTAAAAGATTTACCAATTGACTGACTTCTTGGAGTTAAGTACTAGCTAGTTTTTGACCTAACTCAGCCTGGAGTCAATTGCGTACAAAAAGTCATATAGCGGTGAGAAATAGCTTTTTTCCCTCTTATTGGCCGCCCAAAGTAGTAAACCCCGCCTCTCAAGCCCTTTTGAGCTTTGACTCCCCCACTGGGCATAGAATTGATAGAATATAACTTACTTAGCCCGCGCGTGCCTATTTGATGAGCCTGCTCCAGGCTCTCTCGCATTGTTTCATAAGAATCTGCATTACTCTTTTGCTCTCATGTTTTTTCCTCAATTGCATTTCACATTGTATAGTTTGATTCGAGTCAAGAAAGAATCGATGTTATAAGCCCTAATCCGCTAGCTTCTATTTGTCCACCCTATCAAATACCTGGAATTTACCCTCTGGAGAGTGAATCTCGTACCTGGCTGGCTTTGATGCGGGTTCCTGGTCATTCAGCTGCTGCTACTTACTTGATGCGTGTACTTCCAGGTTGGAGTTCTTTGACTTTCAAGTTAATCAACTTATTGGACTGGACTGAGTTCTTCGAATAGTTGATTTATGCGAGTTCATTGAAAGACTTAGTGGACCCAGTGAATTAACTTACTCATTGGGATTTCTATATTGAACCGGGGGATATGCCTAACTATTTTTCGGCTTGCATTCCGTTACCAAAAAAAGAGAAATGAGTATTGAAAAAATAACACGAGATAGTGGTTTTGAACCTGTGCGCCAGAACAAGAAATGTTTCGCCCACTCAATCTTCAACCGCATGTGTGCCTATTTTTCATTGTTCCTATGACTGTGGCCTATCGAGGCATAGATAGAAAGAGTCACGTTTTGAAGATCGAACACTGCAAGCCACTAGTGCTTAAGATCATTTAGGGGTAGAAGAACGCATCTTTTTTCTCAAAATCCTTACCGGATTGTTCTTGAAAATAGCTGAATGGATGTATTACACCCTGGAATTGAAAGAAATTCAAGAACGATGAAAGCATTTTGCGTAGTCAAATCACTATGTTCTTAGAGCATGGATCAAAACGAGAAAACAAAGCAGCAAAAGCAAATCTATCCAGAACCACGGCTCCTTAACAGCGGTCTCTTGGTGTAGAATATGTAGCATTACATTGAAACCTCAAAAGAAAAAAACAGAAGAAGCTTAATCACTACTGTATTTCTTCATACCTATATGGATAATAGAGCGAATGTTGATTACCTCTCCGAGTCTCATATCCCCCGAAAGTAATGCCCCACTAGACATGTTCATGCAAAAGTATGCACCCGCATCTCCATCAGGAGGCAACTTACGGTCAACCAATTTACGATACCAACGATCAAGATATAGATACACACCGGTGCTGATGTCCCACGTAGTTCGGGACGCAGTACTTCTTATTGGATATAGAGGAGATGGATCATAAAAAAGATCAACTGCGCGCAACGTATCGGCTTACGGAAATGCCCATTTTTCACTACCACTTCATTGCCACGCTGCTCTTTGAACTGCAAATAGGTAATAGGCTCAATGAAAAGTACTTCCTGCTGTCCTACTGCTTGCCTAGTACCAGTGCAAGTTACTTATGAATCGACATCATCTCTAAGCTCAGGGCTTTGTTCTAGGTCAAGACCCAAGCTTCATGTGGGTCCAGTGGGGCTTGCCTTCAGTTGTCGTGCTTTTGCAGGTGGCTTCAGTGGTGCTTTGTACCCAACTTCTGGTGTAATGGTGGTACTAGTGAGGCCAGCAATTAGAGTTTGGAAAAGCTAAAAAAGGGTCCAAGACCTCTTACTTGCTAGTACCTTGAAATGCAGATAGCATGAAGCGAAGAGGGCTTGTTCAT
>CM050400.1:34799026-34844677 GCA_027562975.1 Rhynchospora breviuscula | reverse complement strand
GTGATCCTTGACTTTGCCCCAATTTCAAGGGGACTCTCAGGCTCTACGAGATTTCTGTCTGCGACCTTCCTCTTTCTCAAGTCCAAAATCTTACTTTGCTCTAACCATTTAGTGATCACCATGCTCGATCCTAATTCTACGCTGCAGCTCATGCCCACATTGATATAGTTTGATGCTCCAAATGTTTTAACTCGTCTTTGAGACCACTAATAAACGAATCAACAAAGTAATTCTATTTCAAATAGGGATTCCTTACAAGTAACTTGGATCTGGCCAGCTCAAATTGCTCCATGTAAGACTCCACAGTGCCAGATTGCACTAATCGTTGAAACTCATACACCACGTTACGCTTGCCGCTCAGGCGCAAACCTTCTACGTCAAATTGAATTGAAAATAGGCCAAGGAGGCGGATCTTGAGTGGCAAAAACCCCTTTGAACCAAGCACTAGCTTTTCCCTGAAAATGAAACATGGCCCATTTAGCTTTATACTGGTCTGGTACCTGATACAAGGAAAAATAGAATCTGCAACGCATACTCCATGCATGGGTCAGAACCATCAAAAGGTGGAAAATAAGAACGGGGCAAGGACCAACAGGCCTGCTGTGAACTCGACTGAAACTCTTTCTTGGTGTTCTTTATTGTGGATATCACCACATCAGGATCGTCTGTTTAGGTAACAGGTGGTGATTCTACGAGGGGGTCCTTGCCGTGTTGCTGGCCTCTTCTCGGGCACAATAGACTGAACACGAGCCCCTCGAGAAGAAAAAGAGGAATTGAAAGACAAACTCGGCACAGCCGGGTACCACAGCCCCCAAGCGCCTACTGTCTTCTGGCACATTTGGAAATTACGAGTCCGGGCACGCCTTTTTCTTTATCCCTGAAGTACTGGTTCGAGTCCTTCTATCTTGATTCTCAGCGTTGGTCACCACCCCTCTTGTGCGCATTATGCTTGCCCTGCGGCTAGACCGAAGACGGCATTGACTTCTTTCTTCAACCCAAGTTTTCCTAGCTCTCAACTACCAATATTGAAATTTCTCCTTTCCTGATCTCCACTTTATCTTGCTGCCCTCCAAATGGGCGGGAGTTAGCTCTCGATTTTGAAGATTTCTAGCTTTGCACTCGAGCTTGCTTTTCCTCTACTCACCTTTCATTCCTCTTCTCTTCAACCCGACATAATCAATTTAGTTCGATGCAGTTTTCCATCCAGATTTCAGGTTTCTTGAAAACTAAGCAAGTGATGGCGGGTTTCAGTCTGGCAGGGGGGTATCGGCTCATTCATGCTTATCCCACTGGTAGCTTCATTGCTTGAATCGGCGGATCAAAGATCGGTTTCCAATATCTGCCCAACATGCTTTTCCAGCCCATATCTTCCCATCTCCGGTCACATGAGCTTTCGAGAACCTAATAGAATAGCAGCTGATTCACAGTTGGTTGGCTCCGAAAAGAGTTCATCTGGACTTTTTGGGCGCCCCATGGTCGGATGCGAGCCAAGCTAGTTAATCAAAAGCGAGTCTCCATTACGCGGTGATCTTTCCGCAAGTGGAGGTCCTGGCTCTGATGGCGTAGCTTATGTGTCATGCTAGGAAGCTAGGGTATTTATGCTTTCCTTCCTCAACGCTCCGCGCCTTGTCTTTCTTCTTTCTATTCTTTTCGTCATTCTTTCCACCTTCCTCTTGTTGGTTATCTCTGTCCGTATGGCATGATATTTGAATATAGAATATCGTTAGTAATGGTTTATCTTCGTCTATTCTCACTAGTCAGCCATGCCGTGCTTTCTTACCCTTCAGAGTTTCTCTCGGTTCTATCTGATCTTGTCTTTCCTACTCGTATAAATGCAGCAGGCTTTTTCGCCGCTTCGCTCCTTACTTTCCTTCCCGCTAGCAACAAGCAACGGATTTCACTATTTACTCTTATTGCTGGGATTTACTGCACTACTGGCACTTGGTAGCAAGGGATTTTTGACTAATAGGAAAGAAAGCAATGTCACCCGCTGCGCGCCGCTATTCGTTACTACTTGATCTTGCTTGCTCCACTACTTGCTTAAGAAAGTAAACGACTACTTTCCAAAGTACTTATTCGAAACCAATAGTTTGTCTTTCCATTCTTTCTGCTTGAACTTCCTTCCTTTCCTAACAGCCAAACCTCTCGATTTCTGAAACACTTGACACTGTGCTTCGTCTCCCTCCCTCCCTGAGAACTTTGATACGATTGCAAAATACACCAGTTCTCTTTTCAAGCATCTAATATTGGAGTTGTCTTCATTTCTTGGTGCCACTTGCTTGGTACCAGATGGAATGGTAGCAACCGCCTCCTCTGGTTACCAAACCCTATGTTTTTCAATTTTGGTGGACAAGCAGTTTTCATAAAATTCAGGGTGAATCCCTCCCTTTATTGATACTTTATGTTCTATGTATGGTATGTACCATTTGTTATAAAGGGTTCTTTGAAGATGGCTTTCTTAGGTTAATTTATGCGTTACACAAGTAGCCTTCGGCTTCAATTTTCCCTGTAAGTTCTGTGCTGACGTGCAACAGGTACGACAATCAGCCTCCCAGGATACGAAGCCTTATTCTACGATAGCGTCTGCACAAATGAAACACGAACCTTCGAAACCAGCGATACACGTAGGCACGAGAGATACACGTATAACGTGTAGCTCTAAAAAAGCGAGTTCAAAAAAAGGGTTCGAAAACAGAGATCATCAACTCACCGGGTGCCTATTTCTAATAACCAAATGCTTATCTCCTTGTCAACATCCACCTGACAACGTAGTAGAAATCAAACAATGTTGAGGAACTATCCTTTGTTCATGTCCTTTTTGACTGTGAACTATTCCTTTAAGTAGCTTACTTTGTTTACCACATCTTGCGTTCCCGCTCTATCAGCTTCCGCTTTCCATAAATAGAAAAATATTTCACAAAGAAGTGAATTGATGAAAGAAATACCAGACTGATCTGAAGCGAGGGAAATGAGCCATTTCCTGGTGCTCAACGCGGGTTCGCCTCCCTATCTTCTCTTTTCTATAAGCCTATCCCATCTATTACAGGACCGTTTCTTCTAGAAGAACTAGAATCACCAACAAATGGCATCTCCAAGAAGCGGTATGGAAATTCTTAAGAAGCTCAAGTAGGGAATTCACAGAGTGCATTCAAAGCATTCATACTGGGAGCTATTGAGAATAGTATTCTATCCAGACTGGTAATTGTCTTCTTCCTTAGGATTCTTAACATACTAAGCTGAAAATTCATTCAGCAAATAGCTGTAGAAATATGCATTCATGGTATGGGAGAGAGAGCGGTACTAGATCAATATTGCCTGTTCTCCTGCTTGTGTTCACTGTAAGAACGTGGCGTAGTCGTGCCTTCATGTGCTTTGGTACTTCGGGCTAGGCGGGTATGGTAGACCTTGCTGAATCGGGCTGTTTGGTCTCAAATTGAAATGTTTTCTTTCTTTTGGAAAACAAACAACTTGACTTGGCAGCTTGATAATGGAGAGGGTGACTTGCTCTGGGTGTCAGTATGCTCTTGAGTTGGGGTAAGAGAAAAGTAAGCATTCTCCGGGTTCGCTGGAAAAGAAAGAGATCTCTTTCTTCAGATATGTTCTTTGGAAGAGAAAGTGATGAAGATAAGGGAATTCTGACTTTTTCGTGATTTTACTTCAATTTTATTATAAAGCATCACACCTTTGAGAAATATGCCTTTCTACCCCACCGGAAATGGTGGAAATGAGAAAGCTTACGACTTTCTTTCCAATCTAATACTCATAAACCTGTTAGTTCAGACCTGTTCATTATCTCTTCCTCAAGCTTTATAGTTTCAATGGCCATGGACATTCCCCCAACGTAGTGCTTCTTCATCCGTAAACCTCAAAAATGTTTTGAAGGGAGTTTCGCCTTTGGGACTCGGCAAGTTCTGAGTAGGGGCTGCACCGAGGAGACCCGCACTATTCTGATTGTCACGAACTAGATGCCCGCCCGCGTGATTCAAAATTAACGAATAGAATTTGGCTTTTTTCATTTTTGGAGAAAAGTAATTTTTCTTTTTGCAAACTTGTTGATTCACCCGCACTGTCGCTAAGAGCCTTTCATAACACTTCACCTTTCGCGCCGGCCAGCGTTCAATCCCCAGCTTCCTACAGTTCGTCTTCTGGGTTGTTGGTCCGGGTTTTGGCAGCTTCTACAGCCGACAAGTGACTAACTTTGTATATGTCATCCAGAATCCTTACGGGATCATTGTTTGGGGTTGGATTTTCACATCCTACTCGAATCTTACCAACTCATTGTTAGCTTTGTTGGCTCGAATTCTTTGATTTGGCAAAGATACTATTATCAACTGCCTCGCATTACTAGCATGCTTACCCATCTCCTCGACGAGGTAGATTGTATCCACCAAAAACACTATATACGATCTCGCTTTTTTGCTTTCAATTTTGGCAATCTTCTCCTTCTTCACCCAGTTCCTCCACTGCTTCTGAAGCCGAAGCTGCAAGCATGTTTATTGCCTTGGTCTTACAGGTATGGACCGGGGAATACTTGTCTCCACACTTTGAACTGAACACGACCCTCTGCTCTTTTGATTGCTGTTATTGAATACCCCTGCACTCTTTCCCTTTATCCAACCCGGGTCTGAATGTGGCCAACAGGGTTTTGGTCGTTTGAATTGACTATCATGGGGCATCTCATACTGCAATGCTCGCTCAAATGCATCTGAAAGCGTGCTGGGTGGGCCTTAAGCAGATGCTTCAGCTACTCCCTCTGATCGGCCACAGATGAAAGAGGAGAAAAAGAAGGGGCCCATATATTCAGGCAGTGCTTGAACCAGGCCTTGGCTTTCCTAAGATTAAGCTCGACCCCCAAAGAAATTGACCGCGAGTGAGTTTCTTAAGTTTGTAGTAACGTTTATGTGGGGATAGAAAGCCAGCAAAGCCTCATTCCAAAGCTTAGCTTACTCTTACTACGCTACGCTTCGGGATAGCTTCCTCCATTATCCCTTGCTTCTATCAAGCCTGTTAACTAGTTACCCTATATTACACGTGGTTTCCCCCCCTTTGAATGAGCAAGTCCCACCTTGCCTGGCTAAATACGAGAGGTTTCCCATATCAAAGTAGTACTGGCCTAAGCGATAGCGAAGTAGTACCCTCGGGTGAAATCGTTGTGAGAAAAGAAGGAGTGCTAGGTAGGAGAAAAAGATCTATGACCTACTCCCTTCCTGTTGAAGAATGAGCCGGACACACTCATAGGCAGTGGCTTTCAAAAGTTTCGAAATGTTATTATTTGACGTTGACTTAATACCCGAGAGTACATAGTAAGAGAATAGGAGATTTGATCTGATCAAAGGTGGTCCAAAGAGGAAAGCTATAAAAGAAAGAAGTAAGTGAATAAAAGGTTTATTGAAATAATAAGAATTTCTTGAAAAGAACTCAAGCTTAAGAGTACACTATTTTTCTATAAAAAGAATGCCCATCAACTAAAAAAAAGGGATAGGTTCTCCCGCCCCAAATCTCGGCTCCTTCGCCCGTACAGACAAACCTTTTCGGTGAGTATGTCCTAAACCATATTAAGTAAGTCAATTGTGCCCTTTCTTATGCTATCTCGGAAACATTCGGATGGTTGCATGCTCTCTCTCCATACCAGCGATTGCCTTAAGTCTCGATACCATAAAAGTACTTCCCAAATTCGAGTAGTATCAAAGTATTCTAACTATTCGTTTCACTCCATCTCTTGCCTACGGTAATTGCAATGGTCTAATGCAAATAAGAAGATAGTGAATCTATAGCTTCATTCATAGAAAAGAAGCCTGCGAGAAAGAAGAAAGCAGATAGATAACAATTAGGTTTTGCCGCGAGAACCTTTCCAGAATGCCCCAGTAGCACTCATTGAAATAGGCTTATACTTCTTGCTCTACCATCTACATATCTAAAAAGACTTAATTGCTCTACCAGTTACATTCTACCATCTACATAGAATCAAGAAGTATAATAACTGAAAGCACTTTTTTCTTTCTATTTTCAACTTGTGTAGTATAGAGAAGCGAATCTTCACAGTAACCTTTATTGAGAAAGCGTTGGCACCAAAGAGCTCTACTGTTGTGTGGTGGCAGGCGGTCACCGTCCTTCGCCCTTACTAATTAGATTATTCAGATTCGATCTTGACTTATGCTTTTTATATATGCTGAAAACTTGCAAGTTTAGCCTTGTGCGGACTCCCCCTAAGTCAGTGAGTCAGCCCTAAGTAAGTGAGTCAAAGGGTCTGATTCTCTCTCTTTATGAATTGATTTGATAAATAGTCTTCGCCAGTGCGATTGCCGGAAGAAATGCACCACAAAAGCTCAGAAGAATAAATTGACTCAATGCATGTCCATTCCGTTCTTTGCATGTCCATTCCTTTCTTTTGTCTGATACGCTATTTCTGGGTAATTAGCTGCGCAGAAAGCAATGCATCTCTGGTCTGGGGTGGAGAAATACGTCCCTGTGGACTCCTCTCCTAATTACAGGAAGATAGAGTGTCAGAATGCGAAGAGAAAGCGTAAGAATGCGCACCAAGAAGAAAAGCTTATAGAGACGGGGCAAGCTGAAATTGCTCGTACCACAAATCAATCTCTACAGATGCTAGGGAATAGCTAGAAGAATCTGTGAATAGGGTCAAAGGTAATGGTGGCCCTGCTTCATCTTGTTCGCGAAAGATCAGGGTCAGATATGAAGAAGAGGAAAGGGAAGAAAAGAATGATAATGAAGAAAGAGCAAACAATAGGGGCTTGAGCTGGAATCCTATTTCTATATACTGGAATCCTCTTTCTATATATACGTAAAGAATCGAATCTCTATAGACTGACGACAGACACCTTACTTTCTCAGGAGTCTATGGTATAAGCTCTCCTGTGGGCCAGGCTGAAACGCAAGCTTAGCTTTCGGTATTGCCCTTGCTAGGAGTCGAATGCTACTCCTACCGCCTACTGCTACATGCCTACTGTAGCATAATGACTTACCCGCCTGTTCAGTTTTCCATTTCTCACCTTTAGCCTTCTTTAGAATAATTTGGCTTTGGAAGTGGGTTTCTTTCAATTCAACTCTGAATTTTGCGCTTTAGGTTAGTGAGTTGAATTCACCGAGTAGAGAGCTTACCAAATGCAATTTCTTATGTAAGTCCCTCCCCAGGTCAGTGCCCACCTGTCAGGATCATGGCTTAGAAATCAGCTCCAAGAAGTGTCAAAACCACGCACTCAAACTGCTTCCCTTTGGTCGAGCTTTCCTCTCTCATCACAGAAAGTACTCGCTTGAGTCAGTCTGTCTTGTACCTCCCCGATCAGACAGTTTTCATTCCCGCGATACGGACAGACACGAAGAGGTAGCCCTCTATATAGAATTTCTTCTTCCTAGCTCGCTGAGCTCGCCAAAACCTCTGACTTAGGAAGCAACCTAAGATGACCCACTCAAACCAAATAGATTGAGCCACATCTCTCATTTCTTTGCTCTCTATCTCTATCGGCGAGAGTACTGGCAATATGACACTGGCCGCCTTTCAGAACAAGCTGAGGGTTCGGGCGCTCAACTTCAACCGTTACCATCCTGGCAGGAAGGAGGCCTAGGTGGATCCTCTCCTATTGCTGATCTGGCCAAGATTTCCTCCCCTCAGGGGGTCTCCTCTCCAGGTATGCCATCTATTCTCACTACTGGCCCCCACCTTTAGGAAACAGTGGGTGTGCTTAATGGGATCTATGAGGCTATCCATATTGCATTTTGCTCTCCAGCGGATGAAAGGTGTAAACCTATCAGGTATTTGATGACTCAGGACTGAGATGCTCGACCAAGCACCTATCTTCTTCTGCGATATGACGATGCCCGTATCATCTTGGCACACTTCTATACCAGTGTAGCAAGCCCTTTTCCCTCATCTCAACACATTCGGGTGGACTTTCACTCTTCTATCATCTTCTCGTTATTTCCGATGTAGATCAGATCATCGACATAGAAGGAGACAAGCAAGCGTTACCTTTCTTTTTGACGTATTTGGTTTTTGAGCCCTATTTCATTGTTGTAGGTAGGAAAACTCTAAGAACTTGAATTTGGATTTCACTTCCTTCTTCCCCGGCAAAACCAATCATTCTTTCTCTTTTGACCTTTGGTGTGATCTTGTGCGAACAAAGCCCTATGGGTGCTTAGAGTTCTTGTACACGCGTGAGCGGGGCTCGGAAAGATTGAACCTACTGAGGGCTGGCCTGGGAAAGATCGCAGCACTTTTTATATTTCGATATGGGGCCTTGTTTCTCAGGATATTTTAATATGTTTTTTTATGACAAATGAGCGAAGAAAAGATATTGGAATGAATAGAGAGGCTACCGATTCTGCTTCTATTCCTGACCTGAGCTTAGTAGTTAGGACTATTATTTTTCTGTGGCTAAAGCACAAGTTTCTCTCGAATTTACCTTCCTTCCCGAATGAATCTGCCCCTCACTCAAAACTATCCGGCCCACAAATAGGGAAGTGGAATCAATTTGCATGATTTATATGGGTTTATAGAAGCATATGTTTTATGCCCTGACTCAATTCAGAAGCCTTTTCTTCCTTATCGGGATGAAAAAAGTAATGTACTTCTCTTTCCAACTGGAAAGTTCATAGGTGTCTACTATAGCGAGGAATTGAAATACGCTCAATCGATTGGTTATTCAGTGGTGCCACTCCGTGGGTACCTATATGAAAAGGTTTATGGATTTTTGGAGTCCTTTGTTAGTTCGCTGTACAATAACAGACTTTCAGGCTAAACGAGATGGGAATGATGGTCTGTCCTATGTCTACAAAATCCTGATTCATAGCTTTTATGTAGGTTTGGAATCAACCCAAAGAGTAGTCTAACCGAAATATGTGAGAAAGACCGATACGATACTCTAATACGAAGTGAAGGCTTTATTTCAGCTGAGAAATTCTATAAGAATTTCTATATATATGCTCGTACTGGTCAGATAATGCGGAATCAGAGCGAAATTGGATTCCACGTGTAGGTGCTAAAGTAGCTGCAGCCATTACTGCTAGTGCACGTATCTTGATGCACCCAAATAGAAACCGTCATGATTGTTACTTACTATACGGATAAAGTTCTTGCCACCTGAAGAAATATCTAACACCGAGCTGGGTCAATTTAAGCTAGAGTATAAGGTTCAAGAAGGTGTATTCCTAGCACCTCAAAGCTACTGCTTAGTACCAGAATCAGGTAATGAAGTGTTGGTTCACAAAGGGCTACTAAGCCCCATGTTTTCATAGATTGGTATTTGGCCCAATATCCGGATAGAAATCTGAAGAAGACTTGAGTTGTAACTAATCCATTCCGTTCTGATAAGAAAAGTCTGACCTATTCGAAAGCACGAGGGTGAATATATACTAAGCTTCCCATCATCAGTCAAAAGGGTTCGTGTCTACAATACCGATGGCCAATGGGTAGACAAAACACCCTGTTCATATCAAAGAACTGGACGGACTTTATGAACAGACTCGTTTGCTTATCGAGCACTTGCTTAGAGAGAAAAAAAGATTTGTTCTTAATCGAAAAAATATTCTTCTTATGCTGATTTCAATTGAAGTAATGCTACTTGCTGTAACACTGCTAGTTCTAATTTAGTTGCTACAGTTTTGATGATATTCTAGGTCAGACATATAGTATTTACATTATTGCAATCGCTGGTGCAGAATCAGCAATTGGTCTAGGTATTCTAGTTGCTTACTACCGACTACGAGGAAATATTAGTCTACGACAATAATGTATCTATCACTTCTTCTTCTGCCTATGTTTGGTTCTGTTGTAGCAGGTCTACTAGGTCGTAAAATAGGGGTAACAGGAGCACATATTATTACATGTTCTTGCCTAATTACATCAGCTATCCTAGCTATTGTAGCATTCTACGAAGTGGGACTATGTAATAGCCCAGTATCCTTATTAATCTAATTAGTTGGATTTGATTCAGAACTGATGGATATCTCATGGGGTTTTATGTTTGATAGTCTAACAGTTTCTATGCTTCTTCCAGTACTAGTTGTTTCTAGTCTAGTGCATATTTTCTCAGTGGATTATATGAGTGCTGATCCACACAATCAACGATTTTTTTCTTATCTAAGTATGTTTACATTTTTTATGCTTGTTCTAGTAACAGGGGATAACTATCTAATTCTGTTTGTAGGTTAATCTTTCCCGGCCTAAATAGAAGAATTTATTCTATTATGCACATCACTAAATGCTGGGATATCTTTAAAGCTCTAAGTACTAATTATGTAACGATCTCCATTATATAATAGTAAGAATTTGAGTAGATAATAATAGATAATCAGCAGGAAAACAAATTAAATCCTTTCTTAATTTTCCTTTCCTCAGAGGACTATGCGTGATGCTATTAGTAATTATTACTATTACTAAAACTGAAAATCTAGTCCAATAAAATAGGAAAATATTTTCGGTATCTTAATGATATTGACTATAGTCCGCCTACTATCAAATGTGCTACTTACTTCTCTTCAAAAAAATGTGGTCTTGGAGATGCGAACGTGATAAGCCAAGTCATAATACTCGTATTCGTTTTGATCAAACCTATCCTAAGCATGAATCTATATCTCAAATCTCTATATGTCATCTTTGAAAATCCCCAAAATTCATACTCGTAAAACAGACAAAACGAACTGGAAAGATTTCTCAGACTATTGCTTTGAAATCACTCCTTCACTAAATTATTTCTTTGACCTTTTCTATGTTTATGATAACACAGGAAAACGATCAGTAGTGAACTGCTTACAGATTGTGCACTAGCTTATTGGATTATGGACGATGGTGGAATTAATGCATATAACGCTACAGTTCTAAATATAGATAGTTTTAGAAGATGTGAAAATGCTACAAAAAGTACGCCAATAAAAAATCCCAACTACGAACTCGGATTGTAGAAAAACGTAAAGGACGCGGATTATTGTAATCCCTGTACGACAGAAGGTTGCACTATGTGATATTGTAGGACCCCGCCGAAGGCATGCATGAAAGTATGAAATATAAGGGTGCGGACTATGTTAACTAACTTCAAATTACTAAAAAAAAATAGGGTGAAATAAAAAGAAAAGAATATCAATACCGTGGGAAGGGATTGGTATTTCTTCATATCTACTAATTAATTTATGGTTTACACGAATTCAAGCAAATCAAAGTGCTAGTAAAGCTCTAGTAGTAAATCGAGTTGGGGATATGTTTCTATCTATTGGGTTCTTCGCTATTTTCTTTGTATTTGGAAACCTAGAATTATAGTACTGTGTTTAGTATTGCACCATTTATTAATGAAACTCTTATTACAATTATTGGGCTGCTACTTCTTCTAGCTGGTATGGGTCAAAGTGCTCAACTAGGTCTACACACGTGGCTACCAGATCCTTCCACTTTATTTGTAATCATCCTATTTATTGCAATATAGAATATCGCGCTCTCTTTACTAATTTTGCTCCTAAGGAGGAACAAGGATCTTCTCCAGGTCCTATGGCCTAAACGACGTAGTCGTTCAATTAGCAACTTTCTTTATCATTTTCGGGAAAGAAAATACCGACTAACTCTAATCGGGTGGTATAACTACCTTCTATCTCTACTAGGTCGTAGTACAGGTTGGGTTCGTAAAGAAAATCAAGACAGTCGATCAGTAAAGTATTCGAATGGTACTTTCTACACTTACTTATGCTTGTTTCTACAACAAAATGTTTTTTCGGGTCGTATTTTGACTGTTCGATCAATTTCACACGAAATTTCTGCTCTAATTATGTCTAGTGGTTATATTCTAGATTATGGAGCCCCTATTTTCTAAACGTTTTAATAGATTGGTGGGGTCTAGCTCTACATCTTCCATATCATTGCACTAAGGAAGAAATGTATTATCTTCAAAATCGGACTAGACGGTGGCGCGGTACGACGTATGCGAGTTAAAATGTCCCCGAATTCTAATTCCTTACGAGGACAAACTTAATAGTCTTGTTGGAGACTATATTAGTAAAGAGAAAAAATCTCTTATTCCAGAAAAGAAAGTGTAAACCATAAATAAAGCTAAGCGTCTGCGTAATATTGTGAATATTATGATATTCATATATGGGTGAATTGCAAGAATCTCTTAGTAATAGTAAGGATATTTATTAGTAAGACAATTTGCAGCTAAGTCTTGATAAGCGTATATTCAACATAGAATAGAATATCAAGAAAAGTGAAACGACTAATCGGTGAGTTACGCTAACAATAATCCGGACACGAGTGCCCAACATCTGTTAGTAAATAATGAAAACAGATGAAGACATAGTCTAAGCTAGACAGTGATGTTTAGAATTAAATGGTAAATGCATTGAATAAAGTATTGTAGCTATGGAAGGGACCTACACCTGTTAGTGCTCTAATTCATGCTGCTACACTAGTTACAGCAGGAGTTTATCTACTTCTTACGATCATCACCAGTTATTGAATATGGACCTACAACTCTTATTGTGATTACATGGGTTGGTGGTCTAACTGCTTTTTTTGCAGCATCAACAGGTCTACTGCAAAATGATCTAAAACGAGTTATTGCTTACAGTACATGTTCACAAATGGGTTACCTATTTATAGCTTGTGGTCTAAGTCAATATAATGTAGCACTGTTCCCATCTAGTAAATCCGGCTTTCTTTAAAGCTCTACTATTCCTAGCTGCAGGAGCTGTACTTCATGCTACATATGACCAACAAGACCAACGACGGCTAGGTGGTCTAATTGGATTCCTACCTTTTACTTACACCGCTATTCTAATTGGTAGTCTGAGTCTTATGGCTCTACCATGGCTAAACAGGATTTTCTAGTCAAGATATTATCATTGAGCTAGCCTATGGTCAGTACGAGTTTAGTGGTTACATTGCTTATTGGTTTGGAACTAGTAGTGCTGGTCTTACAGCTTTCTATAGTTTCCGTCTAATTTCACTAACATTCCTGACTTACCCTAATGGGCCTAAATATATATATATTAATACTCATGATGCTCCAACTATTGTTATGCTACCACTAATTATTCTATCTATCCTTGCTATCTTCTTTGGATATGTAGCTAGTGATCGTTTGGTGTTGTGTAGTGATTTTCTAAGTAGTAGTCTATTTACACATCCTTCTCATAAACGTCTAATTGAAGCTGAAAATATTCCTCTAGTCCCTAAACTACTGCCTGTAATTCTTTCTCTTCTTGGTGCAGGGCTTTCACTATATCTTTACCATATTATGCCTACAGTTCTAATTGATATTACTACTCAAAATTGGGCAAAAAATCTGTATAAATTCTTTAATGGGAAATATTATATTGATGTAATCTATAATCATTACATTATTAATGGTGGACTACAACTAGGGTATATCATTAGTAAAGTTCTAGATCGCGGTATTATTGAACTAGTAGGACCTTATGGCCGAGCTACTGGACTAGGTTCTGGAAGTTCTACTATTTCTAAGCTAGATACAGGAAACCTAACAAGTTATGCACTTTACCTAGCTATTGCTCTAGTTAAACTAGTAATGATCCTACTAAGTCCTAGTCTACTTGGTGTAGAGACAATGGATATTCGGATTACTCTAATTCTAGTAGCACTATTTCTACCTTATCTTACATCAAATAAAAATGAGAAATTCAACCCCCTTATTTTTTTTTCCTATTGTTATTTTTACTTCTTTTTATTTAGAAGATAAGATGCTTATCATGTATAACACATCTTGAAACATTATGGTATGATACCACAACAAAACATTCCATGTGAGAATTCAACCAAAATTAACGTAGTAGGTAAATCCTATAAACGGTATAAAATACTCAAAAAATCCGTAGTAAATTATGAAACAGGTAAACTTCCTAAATTTTCATTCTAAAGTTCTATACCTCTAAAAACAGTAGAATTGTTTTCATTCTATTTATGTAAAAGACAGAATTTTGCCATTTTCACTAAATTACAGAGGTGGCCAGCATTCTATTAATTCCACTCAACTAGCTCGGGTGCTGCATACTGTGAAACTCTTCCTACTATTCTATTCCTTTCATTCACCGGTGTGGAACCTACACCCTATGCTATAGAAGGTGCAAGAAAAGCGTATGCTGGTGCAAGAACTTACCCTATCCTAAGGTAAGAAGCTTAACCAGCCAGCCTATCTATCACTCTTAATGCCACTTCGTTCGTAAGCAAGCCTATCTATCACTCGTCAAGAATGTCACTTCGGAAGCGACTCATAGAATTGGCTTTTCCAGAAGAAGGAGAAGTCTCGTTTGGGCCGAAGCAGGGAGAATTCGTGGGCGGAATTGGGCTTATCTTTTTTTTCTAACCATTATCATATAACCATTATCATATATAGTTAGATCTGTCAATTCATTCTAAAAAGTCAATTCTTGCTCCTTTACTTTACTTCGAATGAGAAAAAGAAAGGTCAAGTTCCTCATTGGATTACCTTGTGCTAGGAATTCCATTGAAAACCTCTTGCACACAGCTAGGTATCAGCACAGTGATGGCCTTCACTTCCCCTTGCGTCTCATTTCCAATCCACCCGTCTTGATAGAGCATCGGCTGTTTTCTTCTCAACCCTTTTTTTCTATTGTATGGTGATTCAAAGACCTAACAGCTTGCTAAGGCCTCTGTGCAGTATGGAATGGGTGTTTTTCTTTTTTCTATGTTGGGGACACTGAACAAGATCAAAGCTTTCTTCAAAGAAATAGGTCCGAAAAATCAGAAAATGATTACTAAAGTAGGAACCCGCCCACCGATAATAGCCTGCACCGCAGATCGTCGACATGGCTTCTCTCAGAACTATTGAGAGGACCAGAAATTCAAGGAATGTAGATTTTTCTAATTAGAACATCGTACTTGACCTTCACATCCATTAGTGACAAGCACCCAGACTTGTTGGCCTGGCGCTTTGCATACTATTGCCAGGGAAGCGAAAACGTTTAGTTCCGAAGTGAAAGCTTTTTGGGGTTTTCAGTTTCAATGGGTGCAATTTCAAAGCAAGTCTCGGATCGATCGTACATCCAAATTTCAGTAAAATAGGGGCGAAGATAACTCCAATCACATACCCCGAAAAAAGTATAACCCGCACCTCTCTTCCCACAGGGGGCCCCCTTCAGTCAGGCTCCCCGGCCTTAAACCCTTGATTAGCCACAGGTCGATTCATAACTCGTTGATGAAATGATATTTTCGATACGGGATACCCTTGAACAGTGCACCCGGAAATACAGAATAATGGAAGAATTGAAATCTTATTAGTTCTAAGTTGGTTCCTATAGCTACGGCTTTCCATGGCGAGTTATAACCCAACTATTGATGTAAATAAATTGGGGAAGAATAAGGCGGAAACGCAACGGCAATAGCCAAGACAACCCGAGACAAGGAAAGATAGAATAGTGCAAAGAGTCCACTTCCAGAGGAGAAAAAAAAGAAACACACAATAGGGCACGAAATCCCATTCTTGTAACTGACTTGAGCAATACAATAATTGAGATATTCTAATGCTAAATCCGCATAGTTTCAGAAGAAATTGCATCTTCCTCGCGGTCAGTTTCATTATATCTTCGTATTCAGACTTCGAGTGGCCGGACCAATTCTTCGCTATTATACATAAGATTTTCCTTAGAAATACATTTTATAGCCTTACTCTTCTGACGTGAAAAACCAATTTAGGAAAAAGGGTACAATTTGGTAATACTAGCTTGGTACAATACCACTTTCTGTACCAGTTTCTGCTCAACGGTTTTTTGAAGGCTTACAGAATTTCTTATTAAGTTGGAGAAGTGTTCTAAGCTTTGAAGTAAACAGAGATTCGAGGAAATAAACGAATCTGCCGATTCGGGATCCCAGCCAGGGAAACGCACCTCCAGGTAGACAATTGGGTCCACTCATTCCGAAATTAGGAATATACACTTGAGAGGCTTCTTTACATCACGCACAGGCCAATGGAAAGGCTAACGATGACTTGCTTGTAACCAATAGAGTAGCAGGGGGGTTTTCCAGCGTGGGCAGTTTCTTTAGTATCAGATATACATACCTATTGGGATTTCTTGTCAGGACCAAAGGAGAGAGTTGGACTCAAAAGCTTAAGAAATCACAGTATTTATACAGCATTTCTGAGTCGGTGGATGCGATCAAGGTAGGTAAGAAATAAGAGTCCTTTTTGAAATGGCATGCTAAAGCTTTTTTGATTTGTAGTCCGATGCGATGGAAGGTTAGGTAGTAATTTCCGTTTCTTCTAAACCACTCCCCAAGTGTTCCGCATTTGATGCGCCGTTGCTTGTTTCTCCGATTGTCTGAAAAAAGAATCAATAAGTAAATTCGAGTTTTTCTTACTTTTTCCTACTCTTTTGGAGAGATACACTACGTTCGTGTATCTCTAAAAAGCGTAACATTAGTAGTTACTCACTGGGTCAAAAATGGAATGTTTTGATGAATTAAGAGAAACATAGAGAAAGAAGAACAAGAAGACACGAAGTAGGAAATGAAGAAGGTAGTCAGGAAGAAAGAAGAAGAAAAGAAATATTTCAATCATGTTTTATACACATTCCAAAGTCTTTGATCTACTATTCTATCAACCATCACGTATCCACGCTAAGAATTACTTATTTATCTACAGTTATACTAACACTGTATTTCTCCGTTACAGTATTTATTTTGCATAAACGTTACATTCTCTTTCTGCTTAACCTTGACTCAATAAAGGTTCAACCCTGCTCTCCTCTAATGAGGTCAGAATCTTCCCAGGTTGCGTCTGATGCTGGCAGATTTCTCCACTGCACTCACACTTGAGCTACGGCTTCATTGCCTCGCTTCACCATTCTTCGATCAACAATCTGTGCAGGTACCGTTCTCAATAGTCTATCAAGTACGGGGTAACTTTGGTAAATGTATCCCTCTTCAGCCCAATTTCCTTAATCCAATCTGTTACAAGCACCATGTAAGAGGTGCCTAAATGCATGAGTCAAAAATAAGATTTCACAGTATGAAATTACCTACAACTTCCCAGCTCACTCCTTCACACTTCGCCTCACTACCCATTTTATGACCATTTTCTACTCTTCTTTGACCCAGAGGGGACGGCCCCTTTTATTAATGTGTAGTTTGGTGATTTTGCCGCCTACTTTTTAGTGTGTGTACAATATCTGCTAGTCTTTCTCCCAGTCTATAAAATTAACAGAAAATAGTGGTTCTTACTAATCAGTCTCTATGGGCACGACCGCGCAATCTGAGGGGGTTTGAGGAAAGCCCTTGTGCCAGTTCCATAGCTCTGCTCTTGCTTTTGACAGCTCGGTAGCCATCTCTGCCTTCTCTTACTTAGCTTCAGACAGCTTATATGCCATTTTTGACGTGTCCATTTATACCTTCTCTCTCTTAGCTATAGCCTCCACCCTACACTCCTCGGCCTACCTCATCAATCTTTACGCCTCCTTGAATTCAAGCTGGAAGCAGGCATGGGAGTAGCATGAACATGGCCGGATCTTGTACATAAAGTGAAGTTTCTCTTCGTCTCTGGCGCTAGCTATTTGATTCCTACTACTACGCTTACCGCTTTACATACGTTTCTCCATTCTCTTCTAGAAACTCATACTTTGCTTAAGTTAAGCGGGGAGGATAGCGTTGACAGCTTACTAACCGCGGAGTAGGGTAGAGTACGGAATAAGGATAGGGCAGTTCGTGACACTGTTAGTATTCCAATGAATGGCTTGAATCTGACTTACTTACATAGTTAACAAAATAGAAACTTGAACTTTGATTAGCGGATCTAACAGAAGAAAGAGGGAGTCCCCAGCCACCCTAGTTAGCTAATAGCCATCTATCTAGCCTTGTTTTCTGAATTCTAAGAAATTCTTGACTGGGCTTACTGAATAGGAACATGAAGAAGCAATGTACAGAGAAGAGATCTCGGGAAGGACTAATGCATTTACATACACCTTGTGAACCGGGGAGATTGCTACTTACTTAATTAGATACCCGCTCTTTAGTTTCTGAAGTTTTACTACTCTCTACGATAGCTACTGATATGCCTACTGACAGGATAACCGTACTATTCTATTAGGCAGGTTGTTTTTCTACTATAGCTCTATGGTGCTCTGCCCACTCTGTCATTTAAGCTCTTTCGCGCTCTGTCCTTTTTATACTAGCTTAGCTTACTTACTCGCCTACAGTCTCGCTACTGTGTGCCTACTGTATTTATGTCGGGCCTACTTGTTATTACACCCTACCTAGCTATAAAGCCAAATTTCCCTACCTAGCTATAAAGCAAAATAGTCCTACCTACCTGATACGTTTACTCTCCTGGCTACTGATAGGCCTACTGTGTTTATATCCTTCCTGTCGTCCTTTTTATTCTACGAGTAGTATCAACCGCACAAGTAGAATTGCTCTCCTACGTGAACTACTTAGCTGCCTAGTGGGTAACTATTGCAACCCCGCCGCCTTGTCATACATAGGTATTACATCCCGTATTGTCAGAGATAGGTATTACCGCCTACTTTCTAAAAGAGTGAAGTAGACGAATGAAAGTTGAGTTGACCTTTCTGGCTAGCACTATCGTAAGTAGGCAAGCAATGTTCAGTTCATAAGCGCTTGAAATGAAAGACGAAAAAGCACAATATTACTTTGCTTAGATTTGCTTTTTCTTAACTCCACTCCTGCCACCTATTCAGTATCTTATATTGTCCCCTCCTGTTGCGTAATTTTATGTTGTAGAGAAATTGGGTGTCCCCGAGTCGAAAATGCCTTTCCTTTTTGAAAGAGTAGTATACTCTTGAGGCTAAAAGAGAAGAATAAGGTAAAGCGCTTTCATTTCAAATACAATCCCTACTTTGCTTTGAGAAATACCTTTTTTTACATACACTAAATCGTCCACTTTATATATCTTTTGTACAAATGGGTAGCCAACAAAGACACACTTGCGAGCTCGGGAATCAAACTTCTTTTCAGATGTTATTACTGAGGGAAAAGAGAGGTGAGGGCTTTTGCCCATTCCTACCTTTTCCCTTTTTCTTGGGTTCCCTACTGAGGGCGTAGCGGGTTGATGCCATTTCTCACGGTCTTTCATACTTGGTCCCTTGCCGTTGCATATTGGAATATATAGTATAGTGTTGTGAATTGAATAGTTTCTGATTTCGTTACTTATTATCAAAATATATACATACGTTAGAAAAAAAATGGAAGGAAAAAAGGGCAAACTGGGCTTGTCAAGCATCCCAGGAAAGTATTGACTGGTGAGAAAAGAAGCTTGAGCTTCTCAATAAACTCTGTTGGAAAAGGTTAACTCACAAGAAAAGGAATTGCTTCACCGCTACGCGCCTACTCTTTCTATACTTGGCATTTAGTATACTCTTAACCCAAGGTACAGAAAGTAAGTGAGTTCTATCTAATAGGGAGATAGGCGGATCTCTAGGTCAGAAGGGCCTGCTAACTTCGTGCTCTAGGACAATAAGTTGGTAAAAAGAAAAAGCCAAAATAACTACCCAATTTTGCAAAATGAAGAAAACGTTCAGCCAACAGGGTTATAGCTTATTGCTACATCGGTTTCCATTCGTTGAAGATATCCTTTCCAAGAACCAAAATAAGAAGAATATGCCTTCCTTTGTTTGTGGAGAGTCAATCGAATTTACCTCAGTCCACACCCCCTAACAATAAAGAAAAGAGAGAGCGTTCAATATCGAAATCGTTGAAATCACGGGTTTCAGTAAATTACCAAAGAGTGGATCAGTAATCTTCAGCGTAAAAGAGATCAGTGTGTGCCCAGGTACAAGTCGGACAGAAAAAAGGAGCTTCCGTTTTTGCCCGGGTTAAGAAGAAGAACGTGTAGTTTCTGCCGGTCTCAAAAAGTGTAAGCAGTAATCCGTAAATGGGAGGTCGAGTGGTTGAAGGTTCGTATAATTCTCGGCCAGGATCGTCCCCAAGGCGTTCCACCCCATCCTCCTTTGCGGTTGTGTGATGCACAAAATCTCAATTCCAGTTTGAGTTTGATTCTGACTAGATGAGAAAAAGAATCACCCTTCCAGTTGCAGTAAAGAAAGTTGGGATAAACATAGAACATACCAAAAAAATTGACTAATAGCCCAGCTAGCACAGCCCATGAAAATCCATATACCTGCAGAGTCCTCTCAACGTATGCCAAACCTTATGTTAGAAAGAGTTTTTATGATATGTGGAATGATTTGGACTTGCAACAACTCAAAAAAAGTGTAAATCGTTTGTCGTCTTATAATTGACGAATTTCAAATGGGAAGAAGCAGTGAGTTAGGTTCATATCATCGCGCCAATGATGTGCTAGATTTGCTCACTTCCAATTTGTCAAACCCTATTGGAAGATGAAGAACCTCAAAAAAAGAAGCGGTTATCAAAGCCGTCCACCGAAGGTTTGAATATGTGCCTGCATATTCCAGAGATTCAAGAAAGAAAAACATGATACATGATCATTTGTTTAGACTCTGGATAGAGCACAATTCTTTTACTAGAGGGAATTTGGAACTTGAAAGGCGAACGATTGGTTGGGATACAATCTCCACGATTTTGCAAGATGCGAATACACATAAACATCAAAAAAGAAAGTAAAAAGGACTTTCGCCTCTTTCTATAAAAGCTGAAGAACATAGAGAAGGCTGGTTTTGACTACTTCGCTTTTGCTTTTTTTGTTTGAATTCAGGCTTGTTTTGAAAATATTCTATTTTGCAAGCTCCCTCTCACGTGTGGCACTTTCTTTGCCGACCCATCAGGTGTCTTAATATTCAAGGGAGAAAAATATTTGAGTGTGGGGCACTGAGAGAGACGGGGAATACCCCATTTTAGGTAGGGCTTCCTAACGTTCTAGTCTGGCGCCTATAATTGTTGCTACCAAGCGCCAGGCTAAAGCTGGCACAAGGGAGAATGGGACCACTGGGGCTGCTATAACAGGAACGGAGATTGGCTCCAAGCGAAAGAAGCGAAGGCGGCCTGGTATAAATAGGGAGTAAGCAGGAAGGCTTTATTGTTTCCGTATCAAAGCAAGAGAAACGATGGAGGAAACTCCTATCGGTATAGCCTTACTTCAATATATGGGCTAATAGCAACAAGAGAAATAAAGGAAAGAAATCTTCATTGAATGCAAAGGAGTCTCTTTTGGAGTAAAAAGAAGAAGCAAAGTCTACAGCAATAAAGTAGGCCGGAGAAGAAAGTAGGCAAATTTCATTTCAGGACAATTGTACTGAAACTAGAAAGAGGAATCTCGTCAAAGCCTTGCTTCGGGATACGATTTCAGGCAAGAGTAGATACGAGATACCGATTGAATTGACTCTTTAGTTGACCCTGACTGAAGGTTTTTCCTATTTGCGGTCCGTAACTGAAAAGTAGAGCTACTTTCCTAACCGCCACTTAGCAGTATCGCTCCTTTGCGTATAAAGCGCCGGACCTAAGCAGGTTTGTCAGCATTTTCGTATGTAGCGTCAAGGATAATAGCTCACTAGGAAGAGTATGTGTTCAGTTCACCGATGACAGTGAAGGAAAGGAGTTCCGAGCCAGAAAGCTAGTGACTTAACGAATGGAATTGCACTGAATCTATACTGAACTTCGGCATACCAATGAATTCTCCTTGGGCAAGTTCATACCTAGGTAGGAGCGGTCAAGTACAGAATTGACAAAGTACATACTTCTTTGAACGAGAAAGTGAAAAGCATATAGGCCGTACGTCACCTTAGCCCTACCTAACGCGCTTAGGCTTTCTATTCATAAGCGAGGAAAGCCTATGAAGAAACCGTCCAGCCCAACCTCAAAAGCTGGAGCTACTATACATTCCCGGATGTAGCTAAAGGCAAAGATGTGTTCGACTCGTGTCATACGCGCCTAGAAAATCGAATTTCAGGATTGATTCGGTTCGGCAAAAAAAGAAATAACTGCATACTTCATTTCCCCACCTTGTTCCTTTTACTTCTATGGATTGACCTAGCCGTGATGGAAGAAGTAGCGCCCAGCGAGTAACTACTAACGTTACGAGCAGAACACAGGAAGGAGAAGGGCTTGCTTTTGAATAGCACAAAATACGGAATTTCGACCTAAAACAATAATATACATAATCAAAATTCATAAGCGCATCTCTGGAATTCAACCTTGAAGTAGCGCTCACGAACGTAGCGCTACAGGTGCCTAGCCATGAGTAGATCCAAGAGTGGTCTCGCGAAGCCGGATAACCGCCACTAGTAGGATCCTAGGCAAGAGGTTGGAAAAGGGGATGAACTTCCATAAGGTCCTTAAGATTCAACTTAGAAAGCTCGGCCTACATACTATCCGGGAAATCATTAACTCCAAGTGACTGAACTACATTCGCAAAATGTTCGTTCAAACAAAGTGAACTTACTTAATAAGGCATACCCTGGAAGACCAACTATCTAGCGCGTATCCAAAAGAGAAACCAGTCTTCTACATACAACAAAAGTGGTAGACGACGAAAGCACGAAATAAAGACTCCACTGACTGATACCTATCAAGAGAAAAGACAAAAGAGTGTACCGGAGTAACTAACAGAAATAGCTGTAACTGAATATTCGGGAAAGAAAAGAGTCGTTCGTCCACACACCGAGTTTGAGTATGAAATCTCTATAGATACTGATGGGTGTTCAAGTCCTTATCTTCACTTTCCAATATGTATTTTCTGGGGATGTTCTGACTAATTCTACGCTCCAGGTCAAGTTCCTCAAATGTCCGATCTATCTGGTGGGAGGATACTGAACTCATTCCACTCCAGTCTTAACCCACTCAAGGTGCGTGCGACCCAGGGGCAGTGTCACCACTTACTTCGGAGGACTCCTCGCCTCTCGGTATGCCAAAGAACATGTCGTCTGCGTACCGGGCAGAATAGTTTGGGAGTATACCATACCAACCACCACCTTCTCAAGCTACAGATCGAATTGCTGTAGAAAGCTGTTCGTTCATAAGAAAAGAATCGGCGGATAGTACTACTGGCTGGCTAGATAAGCAGAATTCTGACCGGGGAGCGCAAGCGAGTCGATGTTGGTCTAACAGCTCAATTAAGACTCACGGTTTGAATAGCTTGGAATGGAAATCAGACTTTCTCAAAGACCAACTCAACAGAAGAAAAGAAGCTCACCTACAAAGCGGTGTTCAAACTGCTTGATTGACTGACCGAAAGAGTACTTGGTATATAATACGTGCCTTCGTTCCGCAGTACATTAGCAAGCGAGTAGGACAATCAGCCCGGAATACAAGGACCAGAATATGAATCAAAGTCAAGCTCAAGGTAGTGTTTCCTGGGTTGATTTGCTCTTTTTGACCTGCCTTGGTAGTGTTGATGTCAGACTCAGTACGATATGACTTTTCGGATCCGGGTGCGTGCCTCAGAGGTACCGTATTTCTGCCTGCCTTTTCAGCTTAACTGAAATCTTGCACTGCGGTTGCCAATCAGGCATTTCCAAAGAAAGCGCGCGCTTCGGACTCAGAGTAAAGACCGGTGCAGTTCAAGGATAGGATGAGGCCGCTAAGGATGCATAGAGAGAGATTCACGGGCGGGCGAAAAGCGTCAATTAAGTAAGGATGCTGTGTGAAAAGAAAGACTGATGATGATGAGAAATAAATAGCAAAGTAATAATAATCAGGCTGGCGGCTTGAACTCAGCCCTGTATTCTGACTTCCTGCTTTGAACTTGAGAGCCAACCAGCTAATACAAAAGAAACGGCATAGCAATTATGACCTTTAACGTAAAGCTTCTTCGCTGACTTACTTGCTTGCTCAAACTCTCGCTACGACTTTCTAACTTCTATTCTATCTTGAGAAAACTATGTAAACGATAAGTAAGCTTACGGCAGAACTTCTTGTATTCCTCTAGCTGGCTTACTTACTTATATGGGAGCGGCTAATACAATATAAACAACAAAGAAATATCACGGCTACAAATCGAAATTCCTACTTTCAATCTTGTAGTTGGCTAAAGGAAAGTTCCAGATCTTCCAATCCCTGATTACGGTTTGAAAAGATCATATCCCGCTTGCATTGATGTTCAGTCTTCATTTATTCACCTACTCCCTATGGATTACCTACCAGATGGACTAGGCCTTGGAAAGCAAAAGTAAAGTTTCATTACAAAACATGGGACAGGACCGGATCAAATGTGACTTTTACTACATCGGAGGGGTGGAGACGTTATGAACATTGGAATAGGCTCGCTCCACATAATTAGGAGACTTTCTTGCTCTACCACCTTTCACGGCTCGTTGCTTTTCCAGTCTTTATTTCTTCAGTTACACCAACCCCAGCTCCCGACCCAGGTACATTCTTCTTGGCAGCTCAAGACCTTTCTTGTTCCTTGCTCCCGTGGATCGATACTAGTTACTTACCTTGAATCTTAGCTTAGTGTAAATATACCGTATCCGCCGAAAGGTACCTGCTAATAAGTCCCTCCCTGAAATCAAGGCCGCTAAGGTCGCACTCTTACCCAGATCTTTGGGTTTTCTATGCTCGCAATGACACTTTGTGAGATGCCCGAGTCAAGCACTCCTTTCAGTATGGTAGTGAAGTTTGCCGCAAAGTATGTGCAGTTTCCGCCTTTTCAATTCAATTTTCTATGGTCTAATTCCCTCCCTTTTGAGCAAATGAAGAAGGCAGGCCAGGCGGCAGTATTCATTCGGGTCAATCTATCTTTTCACAGGTATTGGTAGGTATGCTAAAATTCGCTATTCAATCAATTCGGAAAATCAATCACTAGGAAGTAAAGAACTACATACATCGAATGTAAACAAACACATTCTGTCTAGAAATTCCTTACCTCGCTACAGAAAAAGAGGTTCAATGCCAGCACCCGTCTGTCAAAGATATAGCAATTCTATCACTTCAATCGGCCAGGAAAAAAAGCACTAGTGGTTTCAAAGTAGTATATTCTCCTTTTTCGAATATGAGGAAATGCGCGTAAGACAATGCTCGCGTCGTGCGAATCACTAATCTAGATGTATGAGCAAATGGTCAACACAAACAAGGCCCAACCAATATGGCTACACTTTGTGTATGCGATTCCCTCCGGGCTTAGAGTTCAGTCCCCCGCCCGGAGCACTGCACTTCTTTTTCAACCGCTTGCTTCGTCAGCACCACTCACCTTAGGAGGTCCTCTTCTGTCTGCTTAGGCAATTCATCGGTACCAAACAAACTAACCACTTATGATATTCTTAACTACTTACTAGTTTTGCAAGCAGGCCAGCCAAGAAGGTTTAGCCAATGCGCCGCAAGGCAGGTATGATCGATGAAAGCAGGTATGATCGATGGTGGGAAAAGACCTTTTGACACATTGACTTCAATAGTCTGGCCTAAGTTTGGAGCAAATGCACAAACAAAGTAAATTCACTCAATCAACAAGTAAATCCAATCCTTTCTCTTCTTATTCAATGACATCAAGTCGATGAACTCAGTAACTTCAGTGTGGTTAGAAAGAAATCCTATGATAACTGCAGCCCCTATGTTCACCACTTTTCCTAGTCACAGAGTCAAAAAACACTTCGTCCTTCCTTCTGTTTCACTAATTTCTCTTGCTAGGCGCGGAGCGGTCTAGTCAAAGTTCAAACTAGCCAACAAGTAAGTCGACTGAGAAGTAGGTGGCAAGGAACTAAGTATTTGTTGTCATGGGTTAGCTAGGGACAGGGATACGTGATAGGCATATGCGTAAGTAATAGCTTATAGCTTGTAAGAAGTGTGATACGTCTTTCTGGCTCGTCACGGAGGGAGGGACCAACCTATCAAACTATTGATAAGGGAAGCTACTTCGTTCCTACTTTTTTGTCTTGAGAAACAGACTCATTAGGCCAGCTCTCTGGCGGCTCTAGTCGTAGTAGTCCCGTTCCTACCTGCTTCTTTTGAAAGTCTTGCTGTAGAAGAACACTTTGACGGGGAATCTCACTTTTATCATACCCAACTGCTCTAAAGGCTCTGCTTGTGCTTGCTTTTTAGGCTAGGTTTAGAGCTCCCTTGCTTTCTGGCCAGTTCATTCAAGCTGTAGGGAAGAAGGGCGCGAAGCGTTTTCACAACAAACAAGTGGGAGAGGCAGGATTCGAACCTACGTAGAAAACCTTCAACAGATTTACAGTCTGCCGCTTTTGACCACTCGGCCACTCTCCCTCTCACGAGTGCTGTAATGCCACCGAGTGAGTAACGTAGGACTACTTTGTTCTTAACAGACAACTTTGCTCGCTGCGCGCCTTAATATTGGAATATTGGTCTCCTTACAGCCGTTACCAACCCTCATCTTTCTCTTGACCTATTCATCAAACGCTGCGCGCCTGGTAATGTGCGTTAGCACTCCATCGACAGTTGAATCACGATCTCCTATTCTCGGGGATAACGGGGATCGAACCCGTGACTTCTGACGTGACAGGCCAGCACTCTAACCATCTGAGCTATACCCCCTCCCTGGGTTTCACTACTGTTATTATACCTGCCCTCGCTATCGTTAATCATACTGCTTGCCAAGCAACAAGCATACTGATTCAAATCTAGGACTTTCTTCTTAATATACAATTTTTTCTTTCTATTTATTCTCACTTTTATCGGCTTTGTTCTACACATGGCGTAGTTGACTGGCCCCTCCCATGTCTAGTGACAAGAGGGAAAGCTGCTTTGTAGTTCGTAACTTTCCTAACGTAACTCGTTCCATTGATTGTTCAACAGAGAAAGCGAACCCCTTGTTTTACTCATACCTGCTGCCCGGCCTCACTCACTATCGTGAAGAATTCCAAGCAAGCATACTGATTGGAATATACTTATATATTCTTATGTTTTTATACGATATCGCTGCGCGCCTGCGATTCGTTCTTTAGTGAGGCTTAACTAACTTAATAAGGAAGGGAGGGCAGTTAGAAATGGCAAGCTATAACTCTCATTACTTTGAGCGTAGCCTAGTCCGAAGCCAGTGATATTTAGTATGGAATCAAAGGTATGGTTGACTTGGCTCGCTCGGACATCTATCTCTTTTTTGTGACTCAGTTGTAGCACCCTTGAATGCGTTGAGCAACGGTGATGATAGGAGTTTGCCTTCCCTATAAGAAATATGGGCTTTGTTAGCAATCCAAGCAAGAAAGGAGATGAAATAAAGAATGCAACCAAATACTAGCAAGAATACCAGCCGCCGCCTAGGTTCAAAGAATACCTTTGTTCCGTCTTATCTTCTATGAACGCGGGTAGGGCTCTTTTCACATTACCAGTAGAGTTTCTCTTTATTCGACCCAGACTTTGAAGCTAAGGAAACACCTTATAGTTTCTCAATGTATATATTAACTGGTCCCTATTCAAATAGAAAGTTTGACCTCAACCCTATTAGAATCATGCTACTACACCATGGCTAGCATCCCTATGACAATGACCAGTTCGTGCCCATTCTAGCCATGCCCGTGCCAGAGAAAGATCATACATACCCTATTGACTTAGGCTGAGCGAAGCTTTCTTCTTATGCAGTGTCATAGCCTATGGGAAAGGCCAGTTGTCCACTAGCATCACTATCCTACGCACGATTTGGAGTTGTCTGCTATAGCTAGAATATTCGCACTTCAGATCTGTTGACATCGGGTGCCGACTTTGAAAAGAGAAGAACCAGACAAACAAAGAAAGAAAAATGCATAAGGAATTCAATCTTACACAGCGTGGCTGGAACTAATTAAGCATTACGATCTCGTCAAGGATTATGCTGCTAAGGAAAACGTGGTGGCTGAGGCGAGTGGCAAGAGACAAGCCAATATGGCGTGGTGACGAGTGAGGTGCAACTCTTGAACTAGATGCAGCAGATTAACTTGTGCCTTGGTAAGAAGAATTAGTGGACAAACTGACAACGAAGCGAGGGAGAGAACAAAGAGAACGATGCCAAGCACCAGAAAGCAAGAGAGGAAGAATATGCTTGGCTAGAAAGCAAGAGCGGAATATGCTTGGTTGGCTAGCGCCTAAGGAAGGAGCGCCCCTCGGGGGAGAGCTGAACAAGAAGGAATGGGAGTGCTTTTTCGTCACGATCAAAGTCCGGATCTATTCCATAGGAAGGCGCTGGTCTTGGTTGGCGACTTTCTTTCTATTCCAATTGATTCCCGGAGGGCATTGTTTCCACTAATTGGCATTCGGTCAACCAACAGATGATGCTTTACGCGAGTGTGATTCACAAGTCGAAGAACGCGTTCTTGTATCAACAGGAACATCAAGTTGGTCTTCAGGTGGGAAGTAAGGCGCGCAGCGAGCAAAGCCAACAATTGCTTCATAGGCTTAGATTCGAGCTGGTTTCGGAGCTTTCAATAAGTAATAATCAATCGCAGCGCCCTTTAGTTCCTAAAATAGAAAGACATATTGATTTCGATTCCTTCCTAGGAGTCGCAGGTCACCCTAGGGCGTCATTCTCAACTGATAGATCGTGGGGTTAACTCACCATCACCAGGCCGAGCTCATGACCTTGACTCATCGTCCAAATGAGTTCTACCTGGTTAAAGCATTTCATTTCTTATTGGTCTTTCCCAGGCGCGCAGCGAGCAAAGTCAACAAGTTAAGTTAGTAGGTTATCGAATTACATTTCATCGGTGCTTAGCTCCTAATCTAATAATAGGAAAGAATCAGGGCTTTTATTTCACCCCGCTCCAGAGCAACTATTCCATGTATTCCTTGAGCAAGGAAACTAAGCCAAGCAAGACTAGCAAGAAAGTGGTTGTGAAGAAAGAAAAGCAAACCACTGTAGAAGACGTAGTGGAGGTGTCAGACTCAAAGACTCCTCAAGTGGTGGCAACCGCACAGCTTTCTCAAGGGAATTCTAACTACCCTTGAACTGGTGTATCATGAGTGATTAACTGAATTTTCTTCTTTATTCTTTGTTCTTCGTAACATGGCTACGTTACTCACAGGCCTAAAGAAAGGTGCATACCGAGTAAACAACTACTTCCGTTAGCTGTTGCTAGCATATAATCCATTCTGATCTTTTCCATAATAATTCACTGAATCGCTCATCCAATATGTGTGCCCCTCCTTCCTATCTATGGGTCGTACTTTATCCGCTGACCTCTCCATGTGAGATAGACTGCTTGTCTCGAAGAGTCAAAAACAAAAGAGTCAGAAGTCCTTCCAGTTGGTATTTACTTAATAATGCTACTGACATGACATCTCGGGCCCTAAGCAATATTTCATATTTTTGATCAGTGCTTTCCCGGTTGCAAGGTTGCCTTGACACTTGTTTTCAAGTAGGCATGAATGAACTTTCACACGTGTGAGGGAGAGAGTATAAGTTGGTCCGCCAGAGAAAGCTGGTCAAGATTTTTTTCTTTCATCAGTGCCCTATATAGAGTAAGTTAGGCCGAGTGAGGGGATTTCGGTTTCCAATTCCCCGTTGCTTATCATTTCCGCAGTTGCTATTCTCGGATCACTACTAACCCTTGTTTGGCTCTGTGTGTGGCCTTCTCGATGTTGATTGTGCTCGCAAGCAAGCAGATCTTGTATGGATATAGAGCTTCATGCATTCATTATTAGACATGTGCTATGCGAAGACATGTGATAGGCTCAACGGATAAATAGTAAAGGAAAGAAAGAAAGATGAGAAGAGAAGATTGACATCAACTCATAAATAGACAGATTCTCACCCCGGGCACTCATCTTTCCAAACTCTCCATTCGATTGTTTCGATTTCATTGCTTTCGCGGCTCCTCAGGTCTGACCCACCGGCTGGCGCCGCCCTCTGATTAGTCAAATGTGTTTTCATTGAAATAAACCGAAAGGGTACTCGGCTAAAGAAGAAGGAAGAAATTTGGTAGCAATGGTAGGTGACTTACATCATCGTCGGGATACTCGTCGAAGGTTGCCGGAGGGAGCTTAAAAGACCTTCGTTTCGTCGTTCGCGTTGTCGGTAAGCTTATCGACAAAGTCGAAAGACATAGTGGATATCGAATGAAAGGAGAAAGTACACTATTTAGACTATTTCTTGATTTATTCGATTTTGGAGGCAGAATGCCGCCTATTTCTTGATTTCCTAGAAAAGACCATGTTAGTGTTATTGAGTCAAAGAGGAAAAGTTGCAGTTTGAACAAGGGCAGGAACTGTTCTAGCCTAAGTTTCTTCTTACACTGATTCCTATGCACCAGCCTACTTAGAGAAATATGGATGGCACCTACTTATCTCAATCTGAATTCTATGCTGCACACAGGTTCTCGGCAAAGATAGCAAAGACAGTAAGCTAAGCCCTATACTTCTTTGCATCAGGGAATTAGTCCGTTGTCTCAGCAGGAACGAGTGGGTAGAAGAATTGCAGGGAAGCTATGAGATGGAAGGCTGTAGCAGAGACTTTCTTGCCTTTGCTTTCTTTAATGGAAGGCGAAGAAGCAGCTACACCAACTTCAGTTACCTTACGAACACTCTTCTTAGTCACACCTAATGCATTCTTTCGAGTATTCATAACTTACAGATGGTATTCAATTGAGTAAGCTATAGCCTCAATAAGCGTAGCAGCTCGTATTAATGTACTCTCAGCACTTGCTGGGTGTAATAAAGTCAAAATACATGGGTAGTCATACCTTCTAACGTATATGTACCCAGTCTATGAGGAACACTCATAACATCAGCACTACATTTGAGAGAATTAATGGTTTCCTTTGCTGACGGCATACTCTTTCTAATCAACATATCCACCAAGTCAGGGGTAGCCTTTTTGGTGTTCTTTTCGTCGTAAAGCGTAGTTTTCTTTTCATACACATCTGTATAAATCTTCAAGCTTCTTCTCGATGCTCTCGGATAATGTATTTCTTATTATCTTTCAATAAATCAAACACATTCTTCTTACTTTGAGCTTTTGCTGAAGGTTCTCTACCTACTCTCTAGAATAGAAGGATCTTGACGGACTTTCTCTAAGAATCTTTCTACAAACTCCTTTTCTTCACTTGTATTGCTAGAACTACTAAACTTACGACTTATTGGTTAGACTATAGAGTCTACCTATTCAAATAGGGGGTACCGTTGGAATGGAAACCCATGTCATGATGAAAGAATGATGAACTACCCAACGCACAGCTATTAAGATTCACTCTAGATGTTTCCCTGAAGTAAGGGGTCCTTATGGGTAGCACGGTTACCAGATAGGGTTTGGAACCATGTGGTGGGAGGTGTGTTGGTGTGTGAATGACCTACTTTTGTAGACATGTTTGGGGTTGATGAGTTCCAATCAAGGGGTTCTGCATGGGCTAGTTGGCAAGAGGAGGTGTTTTGGTTAACTAATCGAAGTCAAGGGTATATGGTATAGGGAGAAGAGGATAACCGGAGTACAAAGCTAGGGACAGACATGAACAGGTTTATGCTAGTGATATAAATAGGTAGCTTGGCGCGGTAACCAAAATAGGCTTTCAAAGATAGGCTGGATTTTCGTAACGTCGGAAAAGGAAGTCACAAGAGATGCGTACCGTCCGGTTTGTGAGGTATAGTTAAGTAGCCAAGAGGTTGTTGATAGGCTTGGTTGTGAGTTTAGACACAAGGGATAGAAATAGGAAGGGGTTTTTCGAAATAGCTAGAAAGCAGCACCGGTAAGTATATAGAGTTTATGCATTTCTTAGAGATAGGCACGGGTTTATGAACAGGGTTATGGGGAATAGGTCACAGCACCAGAAGATAAGTCAACAGGTAGTTGGAATAGGCCAACCTTTCAAACTGCTGCAGAATCCATGGGCAGGAAAGAGACAACAGCGGTTATTCATTTGCAAAAAGCGTATTATGATGCACTTTGCCCTGAAAGGTCTATGCGCAATAGGATTGCTCCTTCCACTGCGCTACCTTCCTAAGCCCTTACTCCTTTTCCTTTTGCACCTGCCTTATCCCCATTTTGCTTATTCCTTAAGCTAGCCATCCTATTGGACTACTTTCCCTGTGATTTATTCTCTCGCATATCCCGTCAACCATATGTCTTTTCCTCAGCTGTTACTGCATCCTATCTTGTGAAATCTCACCTGCAGCCCTTAGAGCACTTCGCCCTACCACCTGTCTTTTTTCTAAGTGCCCGGCCGTTGATGACCTGGTGTCAAATCTCTTCTTTTCTTCAAAGAGAAAAAAGAGCTTTCTTATTATCTTTATACCTCTACAAAGAGCTTCCTTTGTTAAGTTCATATATTAGTAAAAAGTCTATTGGCATAACGCAAAACAATATATTAAGATCGGGCTCTTACCGCCTCAAGCCCGGACAGGTTATTAAGAACCACGAATATGAACTCGATAATCCGTTGTAGTTATACTACAGAGCAGAGCCGGCTAAACAAGTAAGGGGGATAAGTAGAAAGACCCCACCCACTCAACACGCACTTTTGATGTTGATCGAATACAAGCCCAATAAAGTCTGGTTTAGAGAGAGTAGAGAGCAAGAGAAGGATTGCCTACCAATGCTGACCGTTGGAGGCATCTGATAAATGAATCGGTAATTACCTAACTTTCCTCTCACTAAGCCAATTTGAGACAGGGAAATGCGGAAAATTTTGAGGGAAGGAGCAGAGTCAAATTCTCTAGTTTCTTGCTTTACAAACGTTCGTCACTTGCCTAACGATAACGCTCAGCGCCTTTCTTTTCTTGCTTTGCTAAGGAAATAGAAAGAGGAAGTTGTGCTTTAGTTACTCCACTACGATTGCTTCTTTTTCCTACACAAATTGCTTCAATAAGTACTTGTTATTGCTTGGTAGCTTGTCCAAACGTTACTTAATAAGGTATGGGCTGCTAAGGCCGGAAAAGAAGCTTATTCAGTCGCAGAAGCTAGGGAAAGCGAAATGCCTGGAATCTTCTTATTGAAACCAATATTGGGTATAAAAGAATATCTAGTTGTGAGTTATATTGCTTGAATTCAGAATTCCCACGCTTGACTCGCCGCTCATAAGCAATGTCCTTTTTTGATGCTTTATCTGCTTTTCGCCCTTTTATTGCAAAGAAACCTTATTCTTTCCTATTTATTAGTTTACGCGAACTTGCGTACAAGAAAAGAAGAACATCAGAATAAAGTGCATAATATGCTCGTAGTTCAGTAGTAAGACCGTAGGGTAGTTATTAACTTGAAAGCATCAAAAAAGAATAAGTAGGTTTCTCGCGTTCAAAGAACACATAAAAAGAAGAATGAAGTTGATCATAACATAAGTAGAACATACTATGCCTTCACCGCCTGCCTTAGCCCACAACGTTAGTAGTTTCGTTTTCCCGTTCTGCTTTCAAGTCAAAGATTTCATGCGTAAGGAGAATTCGAAACTAGAGATGGCCGTGGGAAGAATTTGACCCGACTATTGTGACCTGGCATTTTCGGCTTAAGTTCAGGGGGGAACTTGACCCAGCCAGCGTCTTTTGCCAACAAAGTCTTAGTCAAAGATGTTAGGCGTGAAAAGATAGGCATGGAACTACTTGTAACACCGAGGGAAAAAAGCTGATGTCTTTCTTAGGCTCACGGGTAAGTAAACTAAGCAAATAAAGTATAGAACTATGCCTGGCTAGGTAAAGAAGGTAAGCAAGGGCGTAGCGGGGAAGAGGAAAGCCCCAGCCAGCTTCACAATCTTTGGTCTACAAAACTGCGCGTGCTGCCACTATCAACCAAGGCAATCACTGGCACTCCTCCGTTTACCTCACCGGCAGGCAATTCGAATTCGGTCTAAGCTCAGATTTGAACCAATTGCGTGTAGAGAAATTCGTTACTTAACACTGGCTGGAACTGCCCTTTACACTTGTGCCTTTCCCTTCATAATTTGAGTGTCATAATATCCACTCTAACAGATCATGCAAAATGTCTTCCTTCTGGAACATAGGTACCTTTACAAGGAACTGGTTTCACTAGCATTGGCAGGTTCATCTTCATTGGTAGCATCTTAGTATCAAACAGACATTCCACATAAAGACTTACGATATGTCGTATAATGACCATAGGGTAGGAGCATCACTTTGAGTATAATCATCTGTTAGACGAGAAAATCTCGTGAAAGACGGAAGTCCAACATTCGCGATGCTAGAGTGTAGTCAGCTTTGTCTTTCTTACTATCTTGAGTACCTTTTTGATTGGTATTCCCTTAATGCACCTTCATTCGCAGCCTTATATGCGAATTCATCTCTCCACTTCATAATGAAACTTAACAGAATTACTCAGATGATCAATAAATGCAATACGGCGACTGCCACACTACTGCTAGCCATATACGTTCATAATTTCCATACGTTGTCTTGGGCCTCTTGGGAAAACTCCTTTCCTCTGGAATATGGTTTGTGAAGCTTGTCAGTTTCCAATGAATGGCATGCATGTAAAAAAACGCAATAGATTTACTAGGACATATATTCAAGAAATTTTTCGACCTGTAGCCCAACCAGGCTTAGCAATTGACATGCGCTTTCAATGTCTATGCACTTCTGCTTCTCTTCTGGAATAGCCAACAGAGTCGCAACAGTTTCAAAGAAATTTGAGCACACAAAAAAACCCAGAAGGGTCAACTTATTCAAGTCGTAAGAGAAAGCAGCGTACCAGTGAGACAAGAGCGAAAGGCATATGAGTCGAAATAAAGGCGCTTGCGGTTGGTTTTGAACTCATCCCAACGCTCTGATTCTTCTGAAATCATATATACTGACTTTCCAAAATAGTAAAATAGAAAAACTCGCTGGTTGCTAGAAACTCATCTCCTGATGGCTCTCCTAAGCGTTGAAAGGCTTTTTTTCACTGGACGTCTGGGTAGGTTACGGAAGAAAGAGGTAGTTCAGCTGTATGATAGCAAGAATGGACATAGTTCCGTTCGAAGAAAGTTGATTTGGTCCATAACTCTCATATCTAGGTTAAGTAGAGTAGGCCCCCATTAGTAGCATACTTTCCAAAACGTGGCAGCGAGTGCTTGTAAGGAGAAAACTACCTATGTCTATGGCAAGTGTGTTTATGCTGACTTCTTCCTAGGTTCCTGCACGCCAATGAATTAAACGCGGCGTGACCAGGCCCGCCCATTGAATGCACGTGTCTGCACTTGGATTTACTCCAGAATCACACAATAGCTTTCTTTTAGGCGTACCTGCGTCCAGCTTGACTTGGACTAATGCACTTCCTACTTTACTAAAATAGAGATACACACTTCAGGTTGACGAAGGGATCTAGTTCCCCCTTTTTAGTGTGAAGCCAGCTTTTAGTATTAGAAGCAACAACTTCCAATTCTTTGCATATCGAGGGAGGCGGACTTACACTTACTTTGAGGTTGACTTTTCTAACCGGGCCGAATGTAGAATTAGACTTGCCCAAGGCGGCCCTCCTCTGACATTCGCCTTAGAAAGGTAAAGGGAAGGAATTCAATGAAATAAAAGGAGATTTGGTTTTGAAGGAAAGTCAGCTCATCAAGCCCCCTGTACCGTGTTCAGTTGAACAAAATATTCCTCTGTGACTTGATTCCCGTGTGACTTTCTAGATTCAGTGAAGACACGAGCCGAAAGGAAGAACAGAGAGATTGATTCACCATTACCAACTCGGCAACATATCCCTTTTTGAAGTGAAGCACCCTTCTTTTTGTTTTGCTCTTTCGGGTAGTTGATGCGTTACTTTTCAATCTCACATCAAGCAAGCTGACTTCTTTGAAAGAAATACTCTCGGGCTCAACTTTTTCTGAATTTTCAGAAGATCGCACACATTTCTGCTTCGGTCACTCACACTTCAATAGCCCTTTCCTAAACCTGGCCTTTTTCACTTCCCACTTTCCTAGCTTTCCTACTCGCTCGAAAACAAGAGCTAGCTTTTTCAATCAAGCCCCTTTTTCTATCAGCTCCGGGACTTGTTTGCCGGCGCTTTGTCTAAGCTTGCACCTCGACTGGGGTCTGAAGGAAGAATATGGTGCTCATTGAAGTGCTTGATAAGCCAAGCATTGCTTAATAGAAGTAAGACGTCCTGTAACTCGACCATGAGTCGGGAGTACTCCTTTTTTTCTTGTTAGTACCAACCACCTAAATTGAAGTCCTTGCAAATAAGCATCGGCGGCGAAATATATTATTTAGAACCCCAATTCGTTCACTTATGCCAATGGCAAATTGGAAGAGCTTGCATACATAGCCAACGAAGCGGAATTCGTTTCAAGAGGTTGTGCTTTTTGTAGAGAAAAGGAAGTAGTAGAAAGAAGAGAAGTTTCTGCGTTGTATAGGACAAGGAAGGAAGGGCTAGCTCATTTCGCTCCTAAATACATTGACCTCGGCTAGGATACAACTGCCAATAAGTCTTGTCACCTTGCTCACTTAGTGCTTCCTCCTTGGAAAAAGCTGCTTTCTAGCTTTTGTCCTCGTACAACAGCCAGAGCAGATAGTGTCACAAAGTCCGCAGACAGTCTAATATGGCGGTTATTTCCAGGTACTTTGCCCTCTGGTCTATGTAAAAGCATTGGCGAATGCTCTATCTACTTGGCTTGGTAACTATTGCCTTTTTCAGTCGTAACTCGGGCCTGGTAAGTGAAAAATTGCTCTAAACCCTGGAAAGTCGTACTTTCTGAACAGGAACGAGTGCTTCAAAGTCAGTATGTCTTTCAAACTTTCTCTGATCTATTCTATAATCAAAATTTTCTTCTATCTCATCGAGCACTTAGCATCCTGCCTTCTTTTCTTTTTTCCCCCTACTAATAGCCGAGATTTTAGGTCAAGGGGGGACTCTCCTATAGCTCTTTTCTTTTTTCATGGCATTTATCTCAGGCACTATTCAAATCCAATCCACTTTGCGACTTCCTTTCGTTGCTTGACGGCTTGTTGAATACAGGAGCGATCTAGGAAAACTCATCAGAAAGGCTTTTCCCGCTCTAGGTGCTGTAGCTACGCCGCCTCCTGCCTTATCTTAAGGGTTGGTTTCTTCCTTCCTTACTCGAATATAAAGGAGACTGCCTGCTTATTAAAGGATCTAAAATGGTAAACGCAGGCGTCAAGTTTGAGATAACACAATTTGTCCTGAGGTCAAGCCGCCAAAGATCTTCTCGATTGTGGGGGGCCTGGACGGAAAGCGTCAAACATATTATCATAGATAGATAAGTTCCGAATCGGACCTCGTTATCTCAGTTTTCTTGTATTCGTAGGAATACTTGCTGCTTTCTTCATTCGTTGTTCTATAGTATAGTAAGAACGTTGTTCTCCTTGACTTTTTTGGTAATCGATCCCCAAAAAGTTGGGAGTTTCGCTGGTAGATCCAGCACGATTGTTCATGCAAGAGAAGAGCTTCTTTGGAATAAAAGATTCCCTAGAATGCACGAGTATATATTTGATACTAGCTGGATGTCAGCTAAAAAGACCACCACCACCATATCCCCCTCTCCTGTAACTCGCATCACTAGAGAACCCTAAATCAGATTAAATACGAGACTATACTATTCAAAGCATCAAGAAGAAAATTGAAAAAACTCTCCCGGAATCGTTAGCAGGTCTTGAAAGTGAATCCTAACTTTTCAAAAGAATGAGATTGGGTTGCTACTACTTTTTTGGAACTTCTAGTATGTTTTTATTACAAAAAAGTATTTTTCTTATTGGTATTCCCACATACGTATTATGTTGAGAATTTGCCAATGCTCTTGAGTATTATTCGAATTCATGTGCATGTCTTATCCTGAAATCTCCAAGAAAGTCTAAATCCTAAAAAACTGCTCATTCAGAACGTTTTCCTTATGTTGCAGCAACCAGCTAGCCTAGAACTATAAGAAGAAGATCTCGCTGATACTGAAGCAGTCCTGTAGAGTTCTAACTGGAGGTCTCTGCATCATGGCTGTAACTGTCAGTTGTCCTGGAAATGTTCTTGAATTGTCTAAATGGAGAAATCTGTTATGTAATTAGTTTTTACTACTTTTTATGATTCATCTAGAAATAGCAGGTCGCACATGTAAACACTGATGGAAAAACATCCGTTTCAATCAAAAAGTTCTGATGTTCTCTTTAGAAAGCTAAGAAAATAGTCAGTTTTGTTTTCTCTTTATTAGCGAAGATGATGACCAGCTTGACGCCTATCGTAGTCCCGGAACCAAGGAGAATTCTCTTTCTTTATATAGGTCACCCTTTTTTTCTATAGGTATTTTCTTTATATATATCACCTCTGTATATAGCTAATCACACAACCTCGTACCTATTCTCCTTACTCTCGTCATTCTCACTGAATCTCACCTTCTCCAACTCTTTCACCAACTCAGCATTCCACCTTCACAGCTCAAAAACACCTTGACCTGGATGCTAGTTGTATCGTCCTCTTACTACAACATCTCACCAAATACAGAACTTCAACTTAATAAAGCAAAGAGTCAAACTGAAATACGAATTGCCACTCTGCTGGTGAATCAAGTAAAGATCAGTTAGGAATAGCAAGGGAGGTTAAGAAGTTTTCTTGAAACGTGCCGCAGCATTTGTAAGCCCGCATCACATTGAATTCATAGTGACAGGGTGCTGAATGAAGTTTTGGGCTTGTCTTCCTCTCTCATCCTGATCTGATGATAGCCAGATCTTAAGTCAATCTTGCTGAAATATTTAGCACCCCTCATCCAATAGGTCATCTATGTGCCGGAATTGAGGTATTGATTCTTTACTGTACTGGCATTCAGCTGCCTGGTTGAAATGCGCATCCTCCATGTTCCATCCTTCTTCTTCACTATAACAGCACAGGTGATGCAAAGGGGCCAGTAGAGGGTTGTATCAGTGAATTCTGAAGCAATTTCCCCATTCTCAATCTCAGCCTTTTGCAGATGTGAGTATCCGTATGGCTTCAGATTCAAGGGCTCAGTACCTTCGGGGGTATATAGTGATCCTGGATTCTTTTTGGGGGTAAGGACTTAGGTTATTGAAACACCTACTCATAATAGTTCAGTAGGGTTGAAATTTGATCAGGGATCAGAGATGTTAGGTTTACTGAGTTGACCATGCACCATTGAGCCATCATGCATAACTAAGCTTGTGCTTCTTTAGCAATCAGCTCTTCTCCTTCCACCTGGTACAGCTTTCCTCCTCCCTCTTGTGCATTCGCGAATAGAACCAAAGCGGGTCAACGTTTCTTGGCCTTTCTTGTAGACGAGTCCGAAGCAGCCGCCCAACCCTATGAAGTTGCTCTTGGAGATCGGATAAGGCTTTGATTCTCAAAGTCGTATTTGCGCTATACATTCCAATACAGGCACTGGTGCTGGTAAAGGGTAAGAAGTCAATAATATTACTGTACCTGGTATGTATATTATCATCTCATCTCTTGGTGGGACTACTGCCGGCTGGCTGCTACTATGTATGTTTTCTGCGGTATCCAATCAATTCGGATCTCTAATGCTTTCTGGAGAAGAAGAAGATGATGATGATGAGATGGAGGAATATGGGTATATCCCCGGCCGTAAGAAAGATCTGGCACAAGGGTCTCTCCTGTAACTCAGGCAAGTCATGGGGGTTAACAAGATACTTGAAAGATCCCTTCACATTATGGGTGGGGGAATACCCCCCCTGTACATATCCTGGAGAAGTAGCCACCCAAAGGCTCGCTCAGACCTAACTAAGATTTTCCTGTGCTTCCAGCAAGCAAGCGGAGAATAGAGCTAAGAGAATAGATTGACAGAGCAAGACATGAAGCCCAGCACCCCAGTTACAGGGAATGCCTCGGCAGCTAATAAATAACGGAAATGCCCAGAAGTAAACCATTTTGAAGCTTCTTTGTTTGTAGATAAGTCACTGTGTTTTATTTCTTGATGAGATTCGACTGCCCCGAGAGAAGTATAGATTTGGTGCACTTTCACAATGAGTGTGGGAGGAAACTGAATGCTTAGAGTGGCCTTACTTGAAGTCTTACCTCCTTGCTAAAACAGTATAAACTACATATCGATCTGTTGGGTTCATAAGAAACTACTCACTCGATATGAGAAGCGACTTGTAATTCTTCTAGCTTGTTTGAAAACTTATAGCCAATAAAAAGAATTACCAACCAGATACGAAAGCATAAACTACTAAGCAAACTGATAAGCGACTAGGCCCGGCATTCTGATTTATGAGTTGCAGTCTGATAGGCGACTTACTGAGTAGTAAAGGAGCTACTAAAACTACTGGCAGAACTCTTACTTGTAAGCTGAACTTTGTACTCTAAATCTTCTAGCTTCGATTCTGGTATCATGCTTTGAACCTTATAGTAGAGTTCGCTTACTTACGTGATAGCTTACCTACTAATACTACGTAAAGGAGACAGCAAGCGGAAGAAAGGGACCGGGAACTCAAGCCTAATGCAAGAGAAAGGACTAAGCAAGCGAAAGCGGAAACCACAGAAGCAATTCAGGTATTCTACTTTTCTTCTTATGTGAGCGGGTCAACCCATAGATAGGAAAGGCAAACAACTTCATAAGAGTATCGAAACGATAAGTCAGCTTACGTCGATTCTTCTTTCTGGCTGTAGCTACTTCATAAGCTCCTACTATCGAAGCGCCTCTATCTTTGTAATACCACTGATAGATACTAAAAAACAATAACGACATAGCTATCTCTTAATCTTCCTGGTCAAACTATAGATACTACAGGAAATCTGAAATTCTTAAGTCAAACTCTATAACTGGCAGCTGCACTTGCTACCTAGAAATCTTATATCTATCTTTTCACTGCAATTCGTACTCTTAACTACCACTTGCAAACCTCTATCTTACTAGCTACTGGCTAATACTATCGAGACTTCTAAGCCAGCCCGCCCGGTAAACCACATATCAGCTTTGCAATCTTATTCGCTCCTTTTCACCTCGTACTTTGAATCTATAAATCACTAATGAAAGAATGGGTACGAGCAAGCAACCTTGAGCTACTGATACGACTACAAGAATTCTAGCTACTTCATAAGAGTATCGAAACGAGCGAAGCGACAACCCGACTGTATGTAATTCTGCTTTCCGGCCTGGGTTGCAAAACGAGCAGGAGAACAACCCAGTTAAGTTAGCAGGTCTGGTTTCCTATTCGGATCCTAGCCCGAGCCGAGGGGGTGATAATATCATGAAAGCACAAAACCCACATACGCATACGCGGGTCGTGGTCATCGTTTAATGAGAATCGCATTAGTCGTATTAGCAGTAGTAGGAGCGCCTGTGGCAGTGCTCTAAATAAGGTGGATTCGGAGACCGATTGTTTGGATTCTGGATTTGATGGGAGGATCTAATCATAGGCGAACACATTGGGCAAGGTATTTGGATTGGAGTTGATTAGTGTTGTTCTATTCATCATGAGTGTTCTCTTCATCATGTGTTTTTGATTATATCAATTGAAAGACTTGGGTACCTGTTATGCAACTAGACCTCGATTTGCAAATTACCTTTGTGAATGAAAAAGAAAAAAAACACACATAGTAACTCTCATATATGAAGAAAACTCTTCTTTACCTAACTAGTATGTAGCCAAAAGGCAAATCTAGATGAATGAATGTGAAATCCACCAATTCCTTGTCAGCCGCCCTACCGGCAAAACCTATCAAGGCCTTTCTCCCTGAGTGCACCTGTTTTCCAACTTTTGATCCCAACCACCACTTTTTGCTCTTTTTTGGAAGCCCTTTCCTAGGGCAAATGAGACCTAAGACAAAAAACACGGGGTTTCCTAACCACAACTCCACCACTTTGAAGTGAGTAGGGTCGGTTTTAGCATTTCGAAGAGGATTTTGGAAACTCTGCTAGCTTTTATTTGACATTCGCTCTTCAGTTCACATCTTGTACATTGAATAAGAGTATTCTTACCTGTGTGTAGTTTGAGTTGACTTCCTCCTTCCACGAAGAGAAATGTTGACCTCTGAGGGGCCTTTGTCAGCCCTACTTGAAACTCTTCTGCTTGTTCACTTTGACTTGCTTTTCTACTTGATGACCTATCACTTCCTGGAAACTCTGCTCCCTTTCGAAGCATCCTTTAGTTACACTTGGGGCGTACCGGTATTAACAATCTTGACTTCTCTATTTTCTTCTTCGGGACGGCTCGACCCAAACGTCTTTCTTTATTCTTTTTCGAAGAGTAAGTATGAAACTAAAGTCAAAGTTGAAGGGCTAAACAGTTATGTTATTTCTTCCTTTCTTTGGCACCGACTGAAACTAAGGAACCAATCCGTAGCAAAAGAAGACAATTTTCATGTCGCTGATAGGACTTACTTACTAATAGGGAAGAACCTTCAGATGGGACATAGGCCCAGTACCAAGCCAGTAGCGAGCAAGAGAACCTTTCTTTAGAACTAGGAATGAACTAAAGCAAGGGATGGATCAGCTGTAACTGCTTGTTGCACAGTTGATGATCGGATAGTGGCGGATAGCTAATACCTCTTTCAACGACGGACCCACTTACTCTTAGTACAGTGCGCGCCTCGGTTTCAATTGCTTTCTAAAAAAACCCGGACTTCATTCCTGCTATTTATTTAGGAAAGGCAGTACATTCATTGGTCAAAGTCAAAGCAGAAGCCGACTTTTTTTGATATATGTGTCAAAGCCAGTCCGTGCTAGTTTAATTGCTTTAGCCAGAGTAAGTAAGTTCCGAAAGGATTCTTTCTTAGGTAGGCGGTTGAATAAGGAAGTTAACAAGTAAGTGGAATCTCTCGCTTGCTTCACCAGGCTGAGTACCTTGATACTATTTATTTGCTTTCAATGGTCTTTTCTTTCGTTTTTGCTAGTCTGCTTAACTAGGATGGGAGAGTTCTGATTGGATGTTGCTATTGCCGCTTGCCCGTACTTGCAGCAAGTTTCTACGACTATTTCAGTTAGCGTACCCTATTGAATAAACTTGATGCTATTCCCTTTGATGACCCCTTTAGTTAGTAAGTGTTGTTCAGTCAATGCTTTCCTATTAGGTAAGAATTAGAGTTAACTTAACTTAGTAAAAGGAGCGACGTCTTTTGCTTTCTCCTAGTCCAATAACACCCATCTGCATGCCAGACCCACTTTGTAGGTAGGAAACTGCACGTATGTTAATACATTCGCATCTTCGTACATGCGATTCGCTACCACTCTGTGAACATAGTCTTTTTTTCGTTCGATTTGCTAATAACATCTTCGAAATTAGCGTCCCTCACGAAAAGCACATTATTCTATCTTTCTCACCAGGTTTGCAGGCATTGCTTGAGTAAGAGGTTTGGGGGGGCTGATTTCACTAAGGAAAGGAACTGAACTAATGGACGAGGAGGAAGAGAATATAGAAAAATGGCCGACATTCAAGCATACTATAGATGTTCCAGAACTGCTAAAGGGAAGTTCTAGTAGAAAGGACAACTAAGCGAAAGGCCTTCTTAGAAAGGCGGAGTGACAGGTAATGCCCTATTTCCTAACAGTGAAATCTAAGATCAGACAAGAAAGAAGCTAAAGGCTAGGCAAAGAAGACGAGGGAGAAATCGTAGGTGAAAACGTTGGGTTACCAACTCGGGTGGGTTCTCACACCAAGGTTCCTTTGTTTCGGGCAAGCCCAATTACAAACAAAAGATAAGGTCGGTCCCGTACTCAAACCAAATCAGAAGGGCGGTACTCACTCGGATGGAAGAATCCCAGGTCGGTCCCATACCCGAACAAAGGCTAGACCGAAGGTCCCGTCCCACGGGTTAGGTGCTTAGCTGAAGGTGGAAGGCGCAGCCAAGGCAAGAGCAAGGTTGAAAGACAATATAGAAGAATGAAATCTCCCCTATTTGTTCCATTCTCAATGGTGGGTCAAGTTGAGATGAACTACGGGCCCGTACGCCCTCGCTCGAGGCAAGGAAAAAAGAAAGAGATAGAATAGGGGTTTCAGGCGTATAGAAAATGAAACGATCATCTACCCTTGGGCCACTCATCACCTGAGTTACTGGGTTTCACTGCTAGCTCTCGGCATCATCAGAACACTCCCCTTGACTAGCTTTGCTTCATAAGAGAACTCATCAACTAGATTTGTCCTTTGATCTTTGCGCTTCGGACAGTTTCTTCTTTTCTTAGTATGTTCGTGCCGACCAATGGCTCACATCCTTTAAGATTACGAGATACTATCCAATCTCTTCGGCGGATTCTGCTCTATTAGTAGAATCCCAAAAGCGGAAGAAGCGAAATGGTAAAGGTCCCCTCGACTTCACTATTGACACTTCTCCTCAACCGGTGCGGCAAATCGCCCTCTTCCTTCGCCAAAGGGCCAGAGGCTAGCCGTTAGACTCGTACAAGAGAGGTGGTGGACATACGAGATTGAATATGGGGTAGTTTTTCTTTCTAGTTGTATGGTAATTAGGATTGTACCAGAACTAAGCTAGTGGCAACCTCACTTCAACCCTGAAATTCTCTCTGTCTAGTCGGAATATCATAAGCGAGAGATTCCCCCACCTAATAGAGGATGCACTGCCTCAATGATCCTTGGTCCGATGCTCTCTACCCGAGTAGGTTCCTCCTTTGGTCTCTTCGGGCCACTCAGTCGCCGTTCGGCTCGCACAGACTGGCCCTTCCTAGAAGCCGCCTATTTTCTATTGATAAAGATGAAGAATGCATAGAGTCAGAAAAGCACTAATCTTGCTATACTGATTTTGGACATTGGAATTTGAAGAGTTGTTCACAGGGGTTTTCTAATGGATTTTTTTCAGTAGTAGTAGATAATCGGCTACCGGCAGCCTAGACATTTCCGGAATTTAGTAAAGAAAGAAGAGGGGCCAAACCTGAACTCCAGGACCTGGGCATCGATCCCTACAGCAGGAAAGTCAAGGTCAAGCTATACTAGGTCCAAAAAAATAGTAAGGGAAAGAAGGGTTTCTGCTAGTGATAGAAATCGGCATAAACGTAGAGTAGGTTTAGGGCGTTAGCTAGGCCTATTTATACGGGTAAGCAGCTTATAAGCTAGTGAGCTTGGCATATTTGATAGGCATGTATGGGACAGGAATAGTCAAAGTATAGGCAAATGCCTAGTAAGCACCGGAATAGGCCTTTTCTTAATAGAAAAAGGTCTTCACCCCGGATAACAAAGAGGTAGCCTACCTATCTAGGTAGATTTCATAGGTTGATTTACAAGTATAGGAGTATGTCTTCTCAGGCAATCAAGTGGGCAAGCATGGGATAGGTATGATCAAGGAATAGGTTTTGAGGATTTGAGAAATGACTGTCTGTATCAAAGTAGTAGGCTAGATAAGTCACACGGGATGCATATTGATTAGTTACGTCATTTATGTAAGCTATTACTACTTCTTAATTGGAAGAAGCATGCCCAGAATAGCAAGCTACAGGGCATATGTCATGTCACGGATAGGCTCGGGAAGTTTTTGTGGGAGTGGTTCCCTAATTAGTTCAGTCATTGCTACATATTAAGGAAACGAAAGAAAAAGTATGATTGGCAGATTGCCTTTTTCTAGAGCTTGGAATGCAAGCAAATACGGAGTTAGAGGCACCTCATAAAAGGGGGATAACATTCTTATTCCTTATACCCAATCGGAACTCAATCTTTCACTAAACCTTCCTCACTCGTGCTTTCTTTTGGACTAATTAGAGCGTAGAGTCTAGTAGTAAGCTTATAGGTTGAAAAAGTTAGGAGGAAAGTCAATATCGAATTGGGAGTGCTAAGTTTGATTCACACTATTGTAGATAATATGAATTGCTTCAAATGCCAATCCCACATCTATTTTTATGGGGCTTACCTCCATACCAAGAATGACTGAGAGTCAAGATCTGGAGAGCACGAATGAAAGAAGCACCGAGGTCTTCCTGCCTCCACATAGACCAGAAGGAAGATTAGAGTTGAACCGTGTCTCTGAATAAAGAGGGGATGTCCTGAAAGAACTCTTTTCA